>CAKAJE020002034.1:0-293882 GCA_916610135.2 Macropis europaea
TTTAAGATGCAACCTAGCCCAATACGGTATCTGAAATAGGGGCGACGTAAATTGAACCAACGTGGTAGAATTACGCAGAATACTTATATTAACCATAATATAATATGATCTATTCGGGTGACTGATTGCCCTGTCATAGAAGGTTAGTAGTGCATTTTACTCCACATTCCACGCGCTTTAAGATGCCGCCTAGCCTAATATACTATCTGAAATAGGAGCCACGTAAATTGAACAAATGTGATAGAATTTCGCTGAATTCTTAAATTAACCATAATATAAAATGAAATAAGCGGGTGTCTGTTTGCCCAATCCTAGAAGTTTAATAGTGTATTTTACTCGCCAGTTCATGCGCTTTGATATGCCGCCAAGCCCAGTAAACTATATAAAATAGGAGCGACGTAAATAGAACAAATGTGATAGAATTACGCTAAATTCTTATATTAACCGTAATATAATATGATCTAATCGGGTCTCTCTCTGCCTTACCCTAGAAGTTTAATAGTACATTTTACTCGCCATTTCATGCGCTTTGAGATGCCGCTTAGCCCGACACGCTTTCTGAAATAGGAGCGACGTAAATTGAACAAATGTGATAGAATTTCGCTGAATTCTTATATTAAACAAAATATAAAATGATCTAATCGGGTCTCTGTGTTCCCTACCCTAGAAGTATAACAGTGCATTTTAGTCGCCATTTCATGCACTTTGAGATACCACTTAGCCCAATACGCTATCTGAAATAGGAGCGACGTAAATTGAACAAATGTGATAGAATTTCGCTGAATTCTTATATTAACCAAAATATAGAATGATCTAATCGGGTCTCTGATTGCCCTATCATAGAAGATGAGTATGGCATTTTACTCGCCATTGCACGCGCTGTAAGACGCCGCCTAGCCCAGTACGCTATCTGAAATAGGGGCTACGTAAATTGGACAAATGTGATAAAATTACGCATAATTCTTATATTAACAATAATATAAAATGATCTAAACGGGTCTCTGATTACCCAATCATAGAAGTTTAGTAGTGCATTTTACTCGTCATTTCATGCGTTTTGAGATGCTGCTTAGCCCAATACGCTATCTGAAATAGGTGCGACGAAAATTGAACAAATGTGATAAAATTACGTTGGATTCTTATATTAACAATAATATAAAATGATCTAATCGGGTCTGTGATTGCCCTATCATAGAAGGTTGGTAGTGCATTTTACTCGTCATTCCACGCGCTTTAAGATACCGCCTCGCCCATTACGCAATCTGAAATAGGAGCGACGTAAATTGAACAAATGTGTTAGAATTACGCTGAATTCTTATATTAACCATAATTTAAAATGATCTAATCGGGTCTCTGATTGCCCTATCATAGAAGTTGAACAGTGCATTTTACTCGTCATTTCATGCGCTTTTAGGTGCCGCCTAGCCCAATACGCAATCTGAAATTGGAGCTACGTAAATTGAACAAATGTGATAGAATTTCGCTGAATTCTTATATTAACCAAAATATAGAATGATCTAATCGGGTCTCTGATTGCCCTATCATAGAAGATGAGTAGGGCATTTTACTCGCCATTCCACGCGCTGTAAGACGCCGCCTAGCCCAGTACGCTATCTGAAATAGTAGCGTCGTAAATTGAACAAATGTCATAGAATTACACTGAATTCTTATATTAACCATAATATAAAATGATCTAATCCGGTTTCTGATGGCTCTATCATAGAAGTTTAATAGTGCATTTTACACGTCATTCCACGCGCTTTAAGATGCCGCCTAGCCCAATACGCTATCTGAAATAGGAGCGACGTAAATTGAACAAGGGTGATAGAGTTTCGCTGAATTCTTAAATTAACCATAATATAAGATGATCTAATCGGGTCTCTGATTGCCCTATCCTGGAAGTTTAGTAGTGCATTTTACTCGAAATTTCATGCGCTTTAAGATGCCGCTTAGCTCAATACGCTATCTGAAATACGGGCGACGTAAATTGAACAAATGTGATAAAATTACACTGAATTCTTATATTAATCATAATATAATATGATCTAATCGGGTCTCTGATTGCCCAACCCTAGAAGATTAGTAGTGCATTTTACTCGACCTTTCATGCGCTTTAAGATGCCGCTTAGCCCAATACGCTATCTGAAATAGGAGCGACGAAAATTGAACAAATGTGATAAAATTACGTTGGATTCTTATATTAGCAATAATATAAAATGATCTAATCGGGTCTGTGATTGCCCTATCATAGAAGGTTAGTAGTGCATTTTACTCGTCATTCCACGCGCTTTAAGATACCGCCTCGCCCATTACGCAATCTGAAATAGGAGCGACGTAAATTGAACTAATGTGATAGAATTACGCTGAATTCTTATATTAACCATAATTTAAAATGATCTAATCGGGTCTCTGATTGCCCTATCATAGAAGTTGAACAGTGCATTTTACTCGTCATTTCATGCGCTTTTAGGTGCCGCCTAGCCCAATACGCTATCTGAAATTGGAGCTACGTAAATTGAACAAGGGTGATAGAGTTTCGCTGAATTCTTAAATTAACCATAATATAAGATGATCTAATCGGGTCTCTGATTGCCCTATCCTGGAAGTTTAGTAGTGCATTTTACTCGAAATTTCATGCGCTTTAAGATTCCGCTTAGCTCAATACGCTATCTGAAATACGGGCGACGTAAATTGAACAAGTGTGATAAAATTACACTGAATTCTTATATTAATCATAATATAATATGATCTAATCGGGTCTCTGATTGCCCAATCCTAGAAGATTAGTAGTGCATTTTACTCGACCTTTCATGCGCTTTAAGATGCCGCTTAGCCCAATACGCTATCTGAAATAGGAGCGACGAAAATTGAACAAATGTGATAAAATTACGTTGGATTCTTATATTAACAATAATATAAAATGATCTAATCGGGTCTGTGATTGCCCCATCATAGAAGGTTAGTAGTGCATTTTACTCGTCATTCCACGCGCTTTAAGATACCGCCTCGCCCATTACGCAATCTGAAATAGGAGCGACGTAAATTGAACAAATGTGATAGAATTACGCAGAATTGTTGTATTTACAATAACTTAAAATGATCTAATCGGGTCTCTGGTTGCCGTATCATAGAAGTTGAACAGTGCATTTTACTCGTCATTTCATGCGCTTGAAGGTGCCGCCTAGCCCAATACGCTATACGAAATTGGAGTTACGTAAATTGAACAAGTGTGATAGAGCTTCGATGAATTCTTAAATTAACCATAATATAAAATGATCTAAACGGGTCTCTGTTTGCCCTACCCTAGAATTTTAATAGTGCATTTTACTCGCCATTTCATGCGCTTTGAGATGCCGCTTAGCCCAACACGCTTTCTGAAATAGGAGCGACGTAAATTGAACAAATGTGATAGAATTTCGCTGAATTCTTATATTAAACAAAATATAAAATGATCAAATCGGGTCTCTGTGTGCCCTACCCTAGAAGTATAACAGTGCATTTTAGTCGCCATTTCATGCACTTTGAGATACCACTTAGCCCAATACGCTATCTGAAATAGGAGCGTCGTAAATTGAACTAATGTGATAGAATTACGCAGAATCCTTATATTAACCATAATATAAAATGATCTAATCGGGTCTGTGTTTGCCCTACCCTAGAAGTTTAATAGTGCATTTTACTCGAAATTTCATGCGCTTTAAGATGCTACATATCCCAGTACGCTATCTGAAATAGGGGCTACGTAAATTGGACAAATGTGATAAAATTACGCATAATTCTTATATTAACAATAACATAAAATGATCTAAACGGGTCTCTGATTACCCAATCATAGAAGTTTAGTAATGCATTTTACTCGTCATTTCATGCGTTTTGAGATGCTGCTTAGCCCAATACGCTATCTGACATAGGAGCGACGTAAATTGAACAAATGTGATAGAATTATGCTGAATTCTTATATTAACCATAATGTAAAATGATCTAATCGTGTCTCTGTTCGCCCTACCCTAGAAGTTTAATAGTGCATTTCACTCGTCATTTCATGCGCTTTGAGATGCCGCGTAGCCCAATACGCTATCTGAAATAGGAGCGACGTAAATTGAACAAATGTGAGAGTTTCGCTGAATTCTTATATTAAACAAAATATAAAATGATCTAAGCGGGTCTCTGTTTGCCCAACCCTAGAAGTTTAATAGTGTATTTTACTCGCCAGTTCATGCGCTTTGATATGCCGCCAAGCCCAGTACACTATATAAAATAGGAGCGACGTAAATTGAACAAATGTGATAGAATTTCGCTGAATTCTTATATTAACCAAAATATAGGATGATCTAATCGGGTCTCTGATTGCCCTATCATAGAAGATGAGTAGGGCATTTTACTCGCCATTCCACGCGCTGTAAGACGCCGCCTAGCCCAGTACGCTATCTGAAATAGGAGCGTCGTAAATTGGACAAATGTCATAGAATTACACTGAATTCTTATATTAACCATAATATAAAATGATCTAATCCGGTTTCTGATGGCTCTATCATAGAAGTTTAATAGTGCATTTTACACGTCATTCCACGCGCTTTAAGATGCCGCCAAGCCCAATACGCTATCTGAAATAGGAGCGACGTAAATTAAACAAATGTGATATAATTACGCTGCGTCCTTATATTAATCATAATATAAGATGAGCTTATCGGATATCTGATTGCCCTATCCTAAAAGTTTAGTAGTGCATTTTACTCGCCATTTCATGCGCTTTAGGGTGCCGTTTAGTCCAATACGCTATCTGAAATAGGTGCGTCGTAAATTGAACAAATGTGATAGAATTACACTGAATTCTTATATTAATCATAATATAAGATGATCTAATCGGGTCTCAGATTTACTTATCCTAGAAGTTTAGTAGTTCATTTTACTCGACATTCCATGCGCTTTAAGATGCCGCATAGCCCAATACGCTATCTGAAATAGGGGCGACGCAAATTGAATAAATGTGATAAAATTACGTTGAATTCTTGTATTAACAATAATATAAAATGATCTAATCGGGTCTCTGATTACCGTATCACAGAAGATTAATAGGGCATTTTACTCGACATTTCAATCGCTTTAAGGTGCCACATAGCCCAATACGCTATCTGAAATTGGAGCGACATAAATTGAACAAATGTGATAAAATTACGTTGCATTCTTATATTAACAATAATATAAAATGATCTAACCGGGTCTCTGATTGCCCTATCATAGAAGTTTAATAGTGCATTTTACTCGTCATTTCATGCGCTTTAAGGTGCCGCTTAGCCCAATACGCTTTCTGAAATAGGAGCGACGTAAATTGAACAAATGTGATAGAATTTCGCTGAATTCTTTTTTAACCAGAGTATAAGATGACCTAATCGGGTCACTGATTGCCCTATCCGAGAAGTTTAATAGTGCATTCTACACGTCATTTCATGCGCTTTAAGGTGCCGCCTAGCCCAATACGCTATCTGAAATTGGAGCGACATAAATTGAACAAAACGTGATGGAATAACGCTGAATTCTTATATTAACCATAATATAAAATGATCTAATCGGGTCTCTGAATACCCTATCCTAGAAGCTTGGTAGTGCATTTTACTCGATATATCATGCGCGTTAAGATGCCGCTTAGCCCAATACGCTATCTGAAATAGGAGCGACGTAAATTGAACAAATGTGATATAATTACGCAGAATTCTTATATTAACCATTATATAAAATGATCTAATTGGGTCTCTGATTGCCCTATCCTAGAAGTTTAGTAGTGCATTTTACTCGACATTTCATGCGCTTTAAGATGCCGCCTAGCCCAATATGCTATCTGAAATAGGAGCGGCGTAAATTGAACAAATATGATAGAATAACGCTGAATTCTTATATTAACCATAATATAAAATGATCTAATCGGGTCTCTGATTGCTGTATCATAGAAGTTTAATAGTGCATTTTGCTCGGCATTACATGCGCATTTAGGTGCCGCTTATCACGATACGCTATCTGAAGTTGGAGCGACGGAAATTGAACAAATGTGATAGACTTGCGCTGAATTCTCATATTAACCATAAAATGAAATGATCTAATCGGGTCTCTGATTGCCCTATCGCAGAAATTTAATAGTGCATTTTGCTCGGCATTTCATGCGCTTAAAGGTGCCGCTTATCCCGATACGCTATCTGAAGTTGGAGCGACGTAAATTGAACAAATGTGATAGAATTACGCTGAATTCTTATATTATCCATAATATAGAATGATCTAATCGGGTCTTCGATTGCCCCATCATAGAAGGTTAGTAGTGCATTTTTCTCGCCATTCTACGCGCTTTAAGATGCCGCCTAGCCCAGTACGGTATCTGAAATAGGAGCGACGTAAATTCAACAAATGTGATAAAATTACGCTGCATGCTTATATTAAAAATAATATAAAAGGATCTAATCGGGTCTCAGATTGCCCTATCAAAGAAGTTTAATAGTGCATTTTACTCGACATTTCATGCGCTTTAAGGTGCCTCCTGTCCCAATACGCTATATGAAATTCGAGCTACGTAAATTGACCAAATGTGATAGAGTTATGACGAATTCTTAAATTAACCATAATATAAGATGATCTAATCGGGTCTCTGATTGCCTTAACCTAGAAGCTTAATAGTGCATTTTACTCGACATTTCAAGCGCTTTAAGATGCCGCCTAGCCCAATACGCTATCTGAAATTGGAGCTACGTAAATTGAACAAGTGTGATACAGTTTCGCTGAAATCTTAAATTAACCATTATATAAAATGATCTAATCGGGTCACTGATTGCCCTATCATAGAAGTTTAATAGTGCATTTTACTCGACATTTCATGCGCTTTATGATGCCACCTAGCCCAATACGCTATCTGAAATAGGAGCGACATAAATTGAACAAATGTGATAGAATTACGCAGAATTCTTATATTAACCATAATATAATACGATCTATTCGGTTCTCTGATTGCCCTATCATAGGAGTTTAATAGTGCATTTTACTCGTCATTTCATGCGCTTTAAGGTGCCGCCTGGACCAATACGCTATCTGAAATAGGAGCGATATAAATTGAACAAATGTGATAAAATTTCGCTGAATTCTTATATTAACCATAATATAAGATGACATAATCGGGTCTCTGTTAGCCCTATCCGAGAAGTTTAGTAGTGCATTTTACTCGGCATTTCATGCTCTTTAAGATGCAGCCTAGCCCAATACGCTATCTGAAATTGGAGCTACATACATTGAACAAACGTGATAGAATTACACAGAATTCTTATATTAGCCATAATATAATACGATCTATTCGGGTCTCTGATTGCCCTATCATAGAAGTTTAATAGTGCATTTTACTCGACATTTCATGCGCTTTAAGATGCCACCTAGCCCAATACGCTATCTGAAATAGGGGAGACGTAAATTGAACAAATGTGATAAAATTTCGCTGAATTATTATATTAACCATAATATACGATGACCTAATCGGGTCTCTGTTAGCCCTAACCTAGAAGCTTAATAGTTCATTTTACTCGACATTTCATGCGCTTTAAGATGCCGCTTAGCACAATACGCTATCTGAAATAGGAGCGACGTAGATTGAAGAAATGTGGTACAATTACGCTGCATCCTTATATTAATCAGAACATAAGATGACCTTATCGGGTCTCTGATTGCCCTATCATAGAAGTTTAATAGTTGCTTTTTACTCGTCATTTCATGCGCTTTAAGGTGCCGCATAGCCCAATACGCTATCTGAAATAGGAGCGACATAAATTGAACAAATGTGATTGAATTACGCAGAATTCTTATATTAACCATAATATAGAATGATCTAATTGGGTCTTTGATTGCCCTATCATAGAAGATTTATAGTGCATTTTACTCGCCATTCCATGCGCTTTAAGATGCCGCTTATCCCAGTACGCTATCTGAAATAGGAGCGTCGTAAATTGAACAAATGTGATAGAATTACGCTGAATTCTTATATTAATCTTAATATAAGATGACCTAATCGGGTCTCTGATTGCCCTATCCTCGAAGTTTAGTAGTGCGTTTTACTCGACATTTCATGCGCTTTAAGGCGCCGCTTAGCACAATACGCTATCTGAAATAGGAGCGACGTAAGTTGAACAGATGTGATCGAATTACGCAGAATTCTTATATTAGCCATAATATAAAATGATCTAATCGGGTCTCTAATTGCCTTAACCTAGAAGCTTAATAGTGCATTTTACTCGACATTTCATGCGCTTTAAGATGCCGCTTAGCACAATACGCTATCTGAAATAGGAGCGACGTAAATTGAAGAAATGTGATCGAATTACGCAGAATTCTTATATTAGCCATAATATAAAATGATCTAATCGGGTCTCTGATTGCCTTAACCTAGAAGCTTAATAGTGCATTTTACTCGACATTTCATGCGCTTTAAGATGCCGCCTAGCCCAATATGCTATCTGAAATAGGAGCGACGTAAATTGAACAAATGTGATAGAATTTCGCTGAATTCTTATATTAACAGTAATAAAAGGATCTAATCGGGTTTCTGATTGCCCTAACATAGAAGTTTAATAGTGCATTTTACTCGACATTTCATGCGCTTTAAGATTCCACCTAGCCCAATACGCTATCTGAAATAGGAGCGACGTAAATTGAACAAATGTGATAGAATACCGCTGAATTCTTATATTAACCATAATATAAAATGATCTATTCGGGTCTCTGATTGCCCTATCATAGAAGTTTAATAGTGCATTTTACTCGACATTTCATGCGCTTTAAGGTGCCGCTTAGCACAATACGCTATCTGAAATAGGAGCGACGTAAATTGAAAAAATGTGATAGAATTACGCGGAATTCTTATATTAATCATAATATAAGATGACCTAATCGGGTCTCTGATTGCCCTATCCTAGAAGTTTTGTATTGCATTTTACTCGACATTTCATACGCTTTAAGATGCCACCTAGCCCAAAACGCGATCTGAAATAGGGGCGACGTAAATTGAACAAATGTGATAAAATTACGCTGCATTCTTATATTAACAATAATATAAAATGATATAATCGGGTCTCTGATTGCCCTATAACAGAAGTTTAATGGTGCATTTTGCACGTCATTTCATGCGCCTTAAGGTGTCGTTTAGCCCAATACGCTATCTGAAACAGAAAAGACGTACATTGAAGAAATGTGATACAATTTCGCAGAATTCTTATATTAACCATAATATAAAATGATCTAATCGGGTCTCTGATTGCCCTATCCTAGAAGTTTTGTAGTGCATTTTACTCGACATTTCATGCGCTTTGAGATGCCGCTTAGCCCAAATCGCTATCTGAAGTAGGAGCGACGTAAATTGAACAAATGTGATAAAATTACGCTGCATTCTTATATTAACAATAATATAAAATGATATAATCGGGTCTCTGATTGCCCTATAACAGAAGTTTAATGGTGCATTTTGCACGTCATTTCATGCGCCTTAAGGTGTCGTTTAGCCCAATACGCTATCTGAAACAGAAAAGACGTAAATTGAAGAAATGTGATAGAATTTCGCTGCATTCTTATATTAACAATAATGTAAACTGATATAATCGGGTCTCTGATTGCCCTATCATAGAAGTTTAATAGTGCATTTTACTCGTCATTTCATGCGCTTTAAGGTGACGCTTAGCCCAATACGCTATATGAAATAGGAGCGACGTAAATTGAACAAATGTGATACAATTTCGCAGAATTCTTATATTAACCATAATATAAAATGATCTAATCGGGTCTCTGATTGCCCTATCCTAGAAGTTTTGTAGTGCATTTTACTCGACATTTCATGCGCTTTGAGATGCCGCTTAGCCCAAATCGCTATCTGAAGTAGGAGCGACGTAAATTGTACCAACGTGGTAGAATTACGCAGAATTCTTATATTAACCATAATATAATATGATCTATTCGGGTGACTGATTGCTCTATCATAGAAGGTTAGCAGTGCATTTTACTCCACATTCCACGCGCTTTAAGATGCCGGCTAGCACAATATACTATCTGAAATAGGAGTGTCGTAAGTTCAACAATTGTGATAGAATTACGCAGAATTCTTATATTAACCATAACATAAAATGATCTAATCGGGTCTCTGTTTGCCCTACCCTAGAAGTTTAAGAGTGCATTTTACTCGACATTTCATGCGCATTAAGATGCCACCTAGCACAATACGCTATCTGAAATAGGGGCGACGTAAATTGAACAAATGTGATAAAATTTCGCTGAATTCTTATATTAACCATAATATAAGATGACCTAATCGGGTCTCTGATTGCCCTATCTGAGAAGGTTAGCAGTGCATTTTACTCGACATTTCATGCGCTTTAAGATGCCCTCTAGTCCAATATGCTTTCCGAAATTGGAGCTACGTAAATTGAACAAACGTGATAGAATTACGCAGAATTCTTATATTTACCATAATATAATACGATCTATTCGGGTCTCTGATTGCCCTATCATAGAAGTTTAATAGTGCATGTTACTCGTCATTTCATGCGCTTTAAGGCGCCGCCTTGCCCAATCCGCTATCTGAAATTGGAGCTACGTGAATTGAACAAATGTGATAGAATTACGCAGAATTCTTAAATTAACCATAATATAAAATGATCTAATCGGCTCGCTGTTGGTCTACCCTAGAATTTTAATAGTGCATTTTACTCGACATTTCATGCGCTTTATGATGCAACCTAGCCCAGTACGCTATCTGAAATAGGAGCGACGTAAATTGAGCAAATGTGATAGAATTTCGCTGAGTTCTTATATTAAACATAATATAAAATGATCTAATCGGGTCTCTGATTGCCCTACCGTAGAAGGTTAGTAGTGCATTTTACTCGACATTTCATGCGCGTTAAGATGCCACCTAGCCCAATACGCTGTCTGAAATAGGGGCGACGTAAATTGAACAAATGTGATAAAATTACGCTGAATTCTTATAACAACAATAATATGAAATGATCTAATCGGGTCTCTGATTGCCCTATCATAGAAGTTTAATAGTGCATTTTACTCGTCATTTCATGCGCTTTAAGGTGCCGCTTAGCCCAATAGGCTATCTGAAATAGGAGCGACGTAAATTGAACAAATGTGATAGAATTTCGCTGAATTCTTATATTAACAGTAATAAAAGGATCTAATCGGGTTTCTGATTGCCCTAACATAGAAGTTTAATAGTGCATTTTACTCGCCACTTCATGCGCTTCAAGGTACCGGTTAGCCCAATACGCTATCTGAAATAGGAGCGGCGTAAGTTGAACAAATGTGATAGGATTACACTGAATTCTTATATTAACCACAATTTAAAATGATCTAATCGGGTCTCTGTTTGCCCCACCCTAGACGTTTAATCGTGTATTTCACTCGACATTTCATGCGCTTTAAGATGCCACCTATCCCAATACGCTATCTGAAATAGGGGCGACGTAAATTGGACAAATGTGGTAGAATTAAGCAGAATCCTTATATTAACCACAATATAATACGATCTATTCGGGTCTCTGGTTGCCCTATCATAGAAGTTTAATAGTGCATTTTACTCGTCATTTCATGCGCTTTAAGATGCCGCCTAGTCCAATACGCTGTCTGAAATTGGAGCTACGTAAGTTGAACAAATGTGATAGAATTACGCAGGATTCTTATATTAACCATAATATAATTCGATATATTCGGGTCTCTGATTGCCCTATCATAGTAGTTTAATGGTGTATTTTACTCGTCATTTCATGCGCTTTAAGGTGCCGCCTAGCCCAATACGCTATCTGAAATACGAGAGACATAAATTGAACAAATAGTGATAGAATTTCGCTGAATTCTTAAATGAACCATAATATAAAATGATCTAATCGGGTCTCTGTTTACCCTACCCTAGAAGTTTAATAGTGTATTTTACTCGACATTTCATGCGCTTTAAGCTGCCACCTAGCCCAATACGCTATCTGAAATAGGGGCGACGTAAATTGAACAAATGTGATTGAATTTCGCTGAATTCTAATATTAACCATAATATTGAATGATCTAATCGGGTCTCTGATTGCCCTATCATAGAAGTTTAGTAGTGCATTTTACTCATCATTTCAAGCGCTTCAAGGTGCCGTCTAGCCCAATCCGCAATCTGAAATTGGAGCTATGTAAATTGAACAAATGTGACAGAGTTACGCAGAATTCTTATATTAGCCATAATATAATATGACCTATTTGGGTCTCTGATTGCCATATCATAGAAGGTTAGTATTGAATTTTACTCTCCATTCCACGCGCTTTAAGGTGCCGCCTAGCCCAATACGCTATCTGAAGTAGGAGTGACGTAAATTGAACAAATGTGATAGAATTACGCAGAATTCTTATATTAACCATAGTATAAGATGTCCTAATCGGGTCTCTGATTGCCCTTTCCGAGAAGTTCAGTAGCGAATATTACTCGCCATTCCACGCGCTTTAAGATGCCGCCTGGCCCAATATACTATCTGAAATAGGAGCGACGTAAATTGAACAAATGTGATAGAATTACGCTGAATTCTTATATTAATCATATTATAAGATGACCTAATCGGGTCTCTGATTGCCCAAATCCGTGAAGTTTAGTAGCGCATATTACTCGTCATTCCACGCGCTTTAAGATGCCGTCTAGCCCAATATAATATCTGAAATAGGAACGACGTAAATTGAACAAATGTGATAGAATTACGCGGAATTCTTATATTAATCATAATATAAGATGACCTAATCGGGTCTCTGATTGCCCTATCCTAGAAGTTTTGTATTGCATTTTACTCGACATTTCATACGCTTTAAGATGACACCTATCCCAAAGCGCGATCTGAAATAGGGGCGACGTAAATTGAACAAATGTGATAAAATTACGCTGCATTCTTATATTAACAATAATATAAAATGATATAATCGGGTCTCTGATTGCACTATAATAGAAGTTTAATGGTGCATTTTGCACGTCATTTCATGCGCCTTAAGGTGTCGTTTAGCCCAATACGCTATCTGAAACAGAAAAGACGTAAATTGAAGAAATGTGATAGAATTTCGCTGCATTCTTATATTAACAATAATGTAAACTGATATAATCGGGACTCTGATTGCCCTATCATAGAAGTTTAATAGTGCATTTTACTCGTCATTTCATGCGCTTTAAGGTGACGCTTAGCCCAATACGCTATCTGAAATTGTAGCTACGTAAATTGAACAAACGTGATAGAATTACGCAGAATTCTTATATTAACCATAATATAATACGATCTATTCGGGTCTCCGATTGCCCCATCATAGAAGTTTAGTAGTGCATTTTACTCGACATTTCGTGCGCTTTAAGAGGCCGCTTAGCCCAATACGCTACCTGAAGTAGGAGCGACGTAAATTGAACAAACGTGATAGAATTACGCTGAATTCTTATATTAACCATAATATAAGATGACCTAATCGGGTCTCTGATTGCCCTATCCGAGAAGGTTAGCAGTGCATTTTACTCGACATTTCATGCGCTTTAAGGTGCCGCCTAGTCCAATATGCTTTCCGAAATTGGAGCTACGTAAATTGAACAAACGTGATATAATTACGCAGAATTCTTATATTTACCATAATATAATACGATCTATTCGGGTCTCTGATTGCCCTATCATAGAAGTTTAATAGTGCATTTTACTCGCCATTTCATGCGCTTTAAGGTGACGCTTAGCCCAATACGCTATATGAAATAGGAGCAACGTAAATTGAACAAATGTGATACAACTTCGCAGAATTCTTATATTATCCATAATATAAAATGATCTAATCGGGTCTCTGATTGCCCTGTCATAGAAGTTTAATAGTGCATTTTACTCGACATTCCACGCGCTTTAAGATGCAGCCTAGCCCAATATGCTATCTGAAATAGGGGCGACGTAAATTGAACGTATGTGATTGAATTACGCTGAATTCTTATATTAATCATAATATAAGATGACCTAATCGGGTCTCTGATTGCCCTATCCGAGAAGTTTGGTAGTGCATTTTGCTTGACATTTCATGTGCCATAACATGTCGCATAGCCCAATACGCTATCTGAAATTGGAGCTACGTAAATTGAACAAACGTGATAGAATTACGCAGAATTCTTATATTAACAATAATATAATATGATATATTCGGGTCTCTGGTTGCCCTACCATAGAAGTTTAATAGTGCACTTTACTCGTCATCCCATGCGCTTTAAGGTGCCGCCCAGCCCAATACGCTATGTAAAATAGGAGCGACATAATTTGAACAAATGTGATAGAGTTACGCAGAATTCTTATATTAACCATAATATAATATGATCTAATCGGGTCTCTGATTGCCCTATCATAGAAGTTTAATAGTGCATTTCACTCGCCCTTCCACGCGCTTTTGGATCCCGCCTAGCCCAGTAGGCTATCTGAAATAGGAGCGACGTTAATTGAACAAATGTGATAGAATTTCGCTTAATTCTTATATTAACCGTAATATAAAATGACCTAATCGTGTGTCTGTTCGCCCTGCCCTAGAAGTTTAATAGTGCATTTTACTCGCCATTTCATGCGCTTTGAGATGCCGCTTATCCAAATACGCTACCTGAAATAGGAGCGACGTAAATTGAACATATGTGATGGAATTTCGCTGAATTCTTATCTTAACCATGATGTAAAATGATCTAATCAGGTCTCTGTTCGCCCTACCCTAGAAGTTTAATAGTGCATTTTACTCGCCATTTAATGCGCTTTGAGATGCCGCTTAGCCCAATACGCTATCTGAAATAGGAGCGACGTAAGTTGAACAAATGTGATAGAATTACGCTGAATTCTTATATTAACCAAAATATAAAATGATCTGATCGGGTCTCTGATTGCCCTATCATAGAAGGTTAACAGTGCATTTTACTCGCCATTCCACGCGCTTTAACATGCCGCCTATCCCAGTACGCTACCAGAAATAGGAGCGACGTAAGTTGAACAAATGTGATAGAATTACGCTGAATTCTTATATTAACCGTAATATAAAATGATCTAATCGGGTCTCTGTTTGCCTTACCCCAGAAGTTTAATAGTGAATTTTACTCGCCATTCCACGCCCTTTAAGATGCCTCCGAGCCCAGTACGCTATCTGAAATAGGAGCGATGTAAATTGAACAAATGTGATAGAATTTTGCTGAATTCTTAAATTCACCATAATATAAAATGATCTAATCGGGTCTCTGTTTGCCCTACCCTAGAAGTTTAGCAGTGCATTTTACTCGCCATTTCATGCGCTTTGAGATGCCGCTTAGCCCAATACGCTATCTGAAATAGGAGGGACGTAAATTGAACAAATGTGATAGAGTTTCGCTGAATTCCTATATTAACCATGATGTAAAATGATCTAATCAGGTCTCTGTTCGCCCTACCCTAGAAGTTTAATAGTGCATTTTACGCGCCATTTAATGCGCTTTGAGATGCCGCTTAGCCCAATACGCTATCTGAAATAGGAGCGACGTAAGTTGAACAAATGTGATAGAATTACGCTGAATTCTTATATTAACCAAAATATAAAATGATCTAATCGGGTCTCTGATTGCCCTATCATAGAAGGTTAATAGTGCATTTTACTCGCAATTCCACGCGCTTTAACATGCCGCCTAGCCCAGTAGGCTGTCTGAAATAGGAGCCACGTAAATTGAACAAATGTGATAGAATTTCGCTGAATTCTTATATTAACCGTAATATAAAATGGTCTAATCGGCTATCTGTTCTCCCTACCCTAGAAGATTAATAGTGCATTTTACTCGCCATTTCATGCGCTTTGAGATGCTGCTTAGCCCAATACGCTTTCTGAAATAGGAGCGACGTAAATTGAACAAATGTGATAGATTTACGCTGAATTCTTATATTAACTGCAATATAAAATGATCTATTCGGGTCTCTGTTTGCCCTTCCTAGAAGTTTAACAGTGCATTTTACTCGCCATTTCATGCGCTTTGAGATGCCGCTTAGCCCAATACGCTATCTGAAATAGGAGCGACGTGAATTGAACAAATGTGATAGAATTTCGCTGAATTCTTATATTAACCATAAGGTAAAATGATCTAATCGGGTCTCTGTTCGCCATACCCTAAAGTTTAATAGTGCATTTTGCTCGCCATTTCATGCGCTTTGAGATGCCGCTTAGCACAATACGCTATCTGAAATATGAGCGACGTAAATTGAACAAATGTGATAGAATTTCGCTGAATTCTTATATTAACCATAATGTAAAATGATCTAATCGGGTCTCTGTTCTCCCTACCCTAGAAGTTTAATAGTGTACTTTCTCGCCATTTCATGCGCTGTGAGATGCCGCTTAGCCCAATACGCAATCTGAAATGGGAGCGACGTAAATTGAACAAGTGTGATAGAATTTCGCTGAATCCTTATATTAAACAAAATATAAAATGATCTAATCGGGTCTCTGATTGCCCTATCATAGAAGTTTAATAGTGCATTTTACTCGCCATTCCACGCGCTTTAAGACGCCGCCGAGCCCAGTAGGCTATCTGAAATAGGAGCGACGTAATTTGAACAAATGTGATAGAATTAGGCTGAATTCTTATATTAACCGCAATATAAAATGATGTAATCGGGTCTCTGTTTACCCTACCCTAGAAGTATAATCGTCCATTTTACTCGCCATTTCATGCGCTTTGAGGTGCCGCTTAGCCCAATACGCTATCTGAAATAGGAGCGACGTGAATTGAACAAATGTGATAGAATTTCGCTTAATTCCTATATTAACCAAAATATAAAATTATCTAATCGGGTCTCTGTTCGGCCTACACTAGAAGTTTAATAGTACATTTCACTCGTCATGTCATGCGCTTTGAGATGCCGCTTAGCCCAATACGGTATCTGAAATAGGAGCGACGTAAATTGAACATATGTGATAGAATTTCACTGAATTCTTATATTAACCATGATGTAAAATGATCTAATCAGGTCTCTGTTCGCCCCACCCTAGAAGTTTAATAGTGCATTTTACTCGCCATTTAATGCGCTTTGAGATGCCGCTTAGCCCAATACGCTATCTGAAATAGGAGCGACGTAAATTGAACAAATGTGATAGAATTTCCCTGAATTCTTATATTAAACAAAATATAAAATGATCTAATCGGGTCTCTGATTGCCCTATCATAGAAGTTTAATAGTGCATTTTACTCGCCATTCTACGCGCTTTAAGATGACGCCTAGCGCAGTACGCTATCTGAAATAGGAGCGACGTAAATTGTACAAATGTGATACAATTTCGCTGAATTCTTATATTAACCATAATGTAAAATGATCTAATCGGGTGTCTGTACGCCCTACCCTAGAAGTTTAATAGTTTATTTTACTCGCCATTTCATGCGCTTTGAGATGCCGCTTAGCCCAATACGCTATCTGAAATAGGAGCGACCTAAATTGAACAAATGTGATAGAGTTTCGCTGAATTCTTATATTAACCAAAATATAAATGATCTAATCGGGTCCCTGATTGCCCTATCATAGAAGTTTAATAGTGCATTTTACTCGCCATTCCACGGGCTTTAAGATGACGTCTAGCGCAGTACGCTATCTGAAATCGGAGCGACGTAAATTGAACAAATGTGATAGAATTACACTGAATTCTTATATTAACCGTAATATAAAATGATCTAATCGGGTCACTGATCGCCCTACCCTCGAAGTTTAATAGTGCATTTACTCGCCATTTCATGCGCTTTAGGATCCCGCCTAGCCCAGTAGGCTATCTGAAATAGGAGCGACGTAAATTGAACAAATGTGATAGAATTTCGCTGAATTCTTAAATTAACCATAATATAAAATGATCTAATCAGGTCCCTGTCTGCCCTACCCTACAAGTTTAATAGTGCATTTCACTCGACATTTCATGCGCTTTGAGATGCCGCTTAGCCCAATGCGCTATCTGAAATAGGAGCGACGTAAATTGAACAAATGTGATAGAATTTCGCTGAAATCTTATATTAACCATAATGTAAAATGATCTAATCGGGTCTCTGTTCGCCCTACCCTAGAAGTTTAATAGTGTATTTTCTCGCCATTTCATGCGCTGTGAGATGCCGCTTAGCCCAATACGCAATCTGAAATGGGAGCGACGTAAATTGAACAAATGTGATAGAATTTCGCTGAATTCTTATATTAATCAAAATATAAAATGATCTAATCGGGTCTCTGATTGCCCTATCATAGAAGTTTAATAGTGCATTTTACTCGCCATTCCACGGGCTTTAAGGTGCCGCCTAGCCCAGTAGGCTATCTGAAATAGGAGCGACGTAAATTGAACAAATGTGATAGAATTACGCTAAATTCTTATATTAACCAAAATATAAAATGATCTAAACGGGTCTCTGTTCGCCCTACCCTAGAATTTTAATAGTGCATTTTACTCGCCATTTCATGCGATTTGAGATGCCGCTTAGCCCAGTACGCTATCTGAAATACGAGCGACGTAAATTGAACAAATGTGATAGAATTTCGCCGAATTCTTATATTAAAAAAAATATGAAATGATCTAATCGGGTCTCTGATTGCCCTATCATATAAGGTTAATAGTGCACTTTACCCGCCATTCTACGCGCTTTAAGATGCCGCCTAGCCCAGTAGGCTATCTGAAATAGGAGCGACGTAATTGGAACAAATGTGATAGAATTACGCTGCATTCTTATATTAACCGCAATATAAAATGATGTAATCGGGTCTCTGTTTACCCTACCCTGGAAGTATAATAGTGCATTTTACTCGCCATTTCATGCGCTTTAAGATGCCGCCTAGCCCAGTACGCTGTCTGAAATAGGAGCGACGTAAATTGAACAAATGTGATAGAATTACGCTGAATTCTTATATTAACCAAAATATAAAATGATCTAATCTGGTCTCTGATTGCCCTACCCTAGAAGTTTAATAGTGCATTTTACTCGCCATTTCATGCGCTTTGAGATGCCGCTTAGCCCAATACGCTATCCGAAATAGGAGCGACGTAAATTGAACAAATGTGATGGAACTTCGCTGAATTCTTAAATTAACCATAATATAAAATGATCTAATCAGGTCCCCGTCTGCCCTACCGTACAAGTTTAATAGTGCATTTCACTCGACATTTCATGCGCTTTGAGATGCCGCTTAGCCCAATGCGCTATCTGAAATAGGAGCGACATAAATTGAACAAATGTGATAGAATTTCGCTGAATTCTTATATTAACCAAAATATAAAATGATCTAATCGGGTCTCTGATTGCCCTATCATAGAAGTTAATTAGAGAATTTTACTCGCCATTCCACGCGCTTTAAGATGCCGCCTAGCCCAGTACGCTGTCTGAAATAGGAGCGACGTAAATTGAACAAATGTGATAGAATTTCGCTGAATTCTTATATTAACCGAAATATAAAATGGTCTAATCGGGTCCCTGTTCGCCTTACCCTAGAAGTTTAATAGTGCATTTTACTCGCCATTTCATGCGCTTTGAGATGCCGCTTAGCCCGATACGCTATCTGAAATAGGAGCGACGTAAATTGAACAAATGTGATAGAATTTCGCTGAATCCTTATATTAACCAAAATATAAAATGATCTAATCGGGTCTCTGATTGCCCTATCATAGAAGGTTAATAGTGCATTTTACTCGCCATTCCACGCACTTTAAGATGCCGCCTAGCCCAGTACGCTATCTGAAATAGGAGCGACGTAAGTTGAACATATGTGATAGAATTTCGCTGAATTCTTATATTAAAGAAAATATAAAATGATCTAATCGGGTCTCTGATGGCCCTATCATAGAAGTTTAATAGTGATTTGTACTCGCCATTCCACGCGCTTTAAGATGCCGCCTGGCGCAGTACGCTATCTGAAATAGGAGCGACGTAAATTGAACAAATGTGATAGAACTTCCCTGAATTCTTATATTAACCTTAATGTTAAATGATTTAATCGGGTCTCTGTTCGCCCTACCCTAGACGTTTAATAGTGCATTTCACTCGTCATTTCATGCGCTTTGAGATGCCGCTTAGACCAATACGCTATATGAAATAGGAGCGACGTAAATTGAACAAATGTGATAGAATTACGCTCAATTCTTATATTAAACAAAATATGAAATGATCTAATCGGGTCTCTGATTGCCCTATCATAGAAGTTAAGTAGTGCATTTTACACGCCATTCCACGCGGTTTAAGATGCCGCCTAGCTCAGTACGCTATCTGAATTAGGAGCGATGTAAATTGAACAAATGTGATAGAATTTTGCTGAATTCTTAAATTAACAATAATATAAAATGATCTAATCGAGTCTCTGTTTGCCCTACCCTAGAAGTTTAATAGTGCATTTCACTCGCCATTTCTTGCGCTTTGAGATGCCGCTTAGCCCAGTACGCTATCCGAAATATGAGCGACGTAAATTGAACAAATGTGATAGAATTTCGCTGAATTCTTAAATTAACCTTAATGTAAAATGATATAATCGGGTCTCTGTTCGCCCTACCCTAGAAGTTGAGTAGTGCATTTTCCGCGAAATTCCACGCGCTTTAAGATGCCGCCTAGCCCAGTACGCTATCAGAAATAGAAGCGACGTAAATTGAACAAATGCGATAGAATTTCGCTGAATTCTTAAATTAACCATAATATAAAATGATATAATCGGGTCTCTGCTTGCCCTACCCTAGAAGTTTAATAGTGAATTTTACTCGCCATTCCACGCGCTTTAAGGTGCCGCCTAGCCCAATACGCTGTCTGAAATAGAAGCGACGTAAATTGAACAAATGTGATAGAATTTCGCCGAATTCTTATATTAACCGTAATATAAAATGATCTAATCGGGTCTCTGTTTGCCTTACCCTAGAAGTTTAATAGTTCATTTTACTCGCCATTCCACGCGCCTTAAGATGCCGCCCAGCCCAGTACGCTATCTGAAATAGGAGCGACGTAAATTGAACAAATGTGATAGAATTTTGCTGAATTCTTAAATTAACAATAATATAAAATGATCTAATCGAGTCTCTCTATGCCCTACCCTAGAAGTTTAATAGTGCATTTCACTCGCCATTTCTTGCGCTTTGAGATGCCGCTTAGCCCAGTACGCTATCCGAAATATGAGCGACGTAAATTGAACAAATGTGATAGAATTTCGCTGAATTCTTAAATTAACCTTAATGTAAAATGATATAATCGGGTCTCTGTTCGCCCTACCCTAGAAGTTGAGTAGTGCATTTTCCGCGAAATTCCACGCGCTTTAAGATGCCGCCTAGCCCAGTACGCTATCAGAAATAGAAGCGACGTAAATTGAACAAATGCGATAGAATTTCACTGAATTCTTAAATTAACCATAATATAAAATGATATAATCGGGTCTCTGATTGCCCTATCATAGAAGTTTAATAGTGCATTTTACTCGCCATTCTACGCGCTTTAAGATGACGCCTAGCGCAGTACGCTATCTGAAATAGGAGCGACGTAAATTGTACAAATGTGATACAATTTCGCTGAATTCTTATATTAACCATAATGTAAAATGATCTAATCGGGTGTCTGTACGCCCTACCCTAGAAGTTTAATAGTTTATTTTACTCGCCATTTCATGCGCTTTGAGATGCCGCTTAGCCCAATACGCTATCTGAAATAGGAGCGACCTAAATTGAACAAATGTGATAGAGTTTCGCTGAATTCTTATATTAACCAAAATATAAAATGATCTAATCGGGTCCCTGATTGCCCTATCATAGAAGTTTAATAGTGCATTTTACTCGCCATTCCACGGGCTTTAAGATGACGTCTAGCGCAGTACGCTATCTGAAATCGGAGCGACGTAAATTGAACAAATGTGATAGAATTACACTGAATTCTTATATTAACCGTAATATAAAATGATCTAATCGGGTCACTGATCGCCCTACCCTCGAAGTTTAATAGTGCATTTTACTCGCCATTTCATGCGCTTTAGGATCCCGCCTAGCCCAGTAGGCTATCTGAAATAGGAGCGACGTAAATTGAACAAATGTGATAGAATTTCGCTGAATTCTTAAATTAACCATAATATAAAATGATCTAATCAGGTCCCTGTCTGCCCTACCCTACAAGTTTAATAGTGCATTTCACTCGACATTTCATGCGCTTTGAGATGCCGCTTAGCCCAATGCGCTATCTGAAATAGGAGCGACGTAAATTGAACAAATGTGATAGAATTTCGCTGAAATCTTATATTAACCATAATGTAAAATGATCTAATCGGGTCTCTGTTCGCCCTACCCTAGAAGTTTAATAGTGTATTTTCTCGCCATTTCATGCGCTGTGAGATGCCGCTTAGCCCAATACGCAATCTGAAATGGGAGCGACGTAAATTGAACAAATGTGATAGAATTTCGCTGAATTCTTATATTAATCAAAATATAAAATGATCTAATCGGGTCTCTGATTGCCCTATCATAGAAGTTTAATAGTGCATTTTACTCGCCATTCCACGGGCTTTAAGGTGCCGCCTAGCCCAGTAGGCTATCTGAAATAGGAGCGACGTAAATTGAACAAATGTGATAGAATTACGCTAAATTCTTATATTAACCAAAATATAAAATGATCTAATCGGGTCTCTGTTCGCCCTACCCTAGAATTTTAATAGTGCATTTTACTCGCCATTTCATGCGATTTGAGATGCCGCTTAGCCCAGTACGCTATCTGAAATACGAGCGACGTAAATTGAACAAATGTGATAGAATTTCGCCGAATTCTTATATTAACCAAAATATGAAATGATCTAATCGGGTCTCTGATTGCCCTATCATATAAGGTTAATAGTGCACTTTACCCGCCATTCTACGCGCTTTAAGATGCCGCCTAGCCCAGTAGGCTATCTGAAATAGGAGCGACGTAATTGGAACAAATGTGATAGAATTACGCTGCATTCTTATATTAACCGCAATATAAAATGATGTAATCGGGTCTCTGTTTACCCTACCCTGGAAGTATAATAGTGCATTTTACTCGCCATTTCATGCGCTCTAAGATGCCGCCTAGCCCAGTACGCTGTCTGAAATAGGAGCGACGTAAATTGAACAAATGTGATAGAATTACGCTGAATTCTTATATTAACCAAAATATAAAATGATCTAACCTGGTCTCTGATTGCCCTACCCTAGAAGTTTAATAGTGCATTTTACTCGCCATTTCATGCGCTTTGAGATGCCGCTTAGCCCAATACGCTATCCGAAATAGGAGCGACGTAAATTGAACAAATGTGATGGAACTTCGCTGAATTCTTAAATTAACCATAATATAAAATGATCTAATCAGGTCCCAGTCTGCCCTACCGTACAAGTTTAATAGTGCATTTCACTCGACATTTCATGCGCTTTGAGATGCCGCTTAGCCCAATGCGCTATCTGAAATAGGAGCGACATAAATTGAACAAATGTGATAGAATTTCGCTGAATTCTTATATTAACCAAAATATAAAATGATCTAATCGGGTCTCTGATTGCCCTATCATAGAAGTTAATTAGAGAATTTTACTCGCCATTCCACGCGCTTTAAGATGCCGCCTAGCCCAGTACGCTGTCTGAAATAGGAGCGACGTAAATTGAACAAATGTGATAGAATTTCGCTGAATTCTTATATTAACCGAAATATAAAATGGTCTAATCGGGTCCCTGTTCGCCTTACCCTAGAAGTTTAATAGTGCATTTTACTCGCCATTTCATGCGCTTTGAGATGCCGCTTAGCCCGATACGCTATCTGAAATAGGAGCGACGTAAATTGAACAAATGTGATAGAATTTCGCTGAATCCTTATATTAACCAAAATATAAAATGATCTAATCGGGTCTCTGATTGCCCTATCATAGAAGGTTAATAGTGCATTTTACTCGCCATTCCACGCACTTTAAGATGCCGCCTAGCCCAGTACGCTATCTGAAATAGGAGCGACGTAAGTTGAACATATGTGATAGAATTTCGCTGAATTCTTATATTAAAGAAAATATAAAATGATCTAATCGGGTCTCTGATGGCCCTATCATAGAAGTTTAATAGTGATTTGTACTCGCCATTCCACGCGCTTTAAGATGCCGCCTGGCGCAGTACGCTATCTGAAATAGGAGCGACGTAAATTGAACAAATGTGATAGAACTTCCCTGAATTCTTATATTAACCTTAATGTTAAATGATTTAATCGGGTCTCTGTTCGCCCTACCCTAGACGTTTAATAGTGCATTTCACTCGTCATTTCATGCGCTTTGAGATGCCGCTTAGACCAATACGCTATATGAAATAGGAGCGACGTAAATTGAACAAATGTGATAGAATTACGCTCAATTCTTATATTAAACAAAATATGAAATGATCTAATCGGGTCTCTGATTGCCCTATCATAGAAGTTAAGTAGTGCATTTTACACGCCATTCCACGCGGTTTAAGATGCCGCCTAGCTCAGTACGCTATCTGAATTAGGAGCGATGTAAATTGAACAAATGTGATAGAATTTTGCTGAATTCTTAAATTAACAATAATATAAAATGATCTAATCGAGTCTCTGTTTGCCCTACCCTAGAAGTTTAATAGTGCATTTCACTCGCCATTTCTTGCGCTTTGAGATGCCGCTTAGCCCAGTACGCTATCCGAAATATGAGCGACGTAAATTGAACAAATGTGATAGAATTTCGCTGAATTCTTAAATTAACCTTAATGTAAAATGATATAATCGGGTCTCTGTTCGCCCTACCCTAGAAGTTGAGTAGTGCATTTTCCGCGAAATTCCACGCGCTTTAAGATGCCGCCTAGCCCAGTAAGCTATCAGAAATAGAAGCGACGTAAATTGAACAAATGCGATAGAATTTCGCTGAATTCTTAAATTAACCATAATATAAAATGATATAATCGGGTCTCTGCTTGCCGTACCCTAGAAGTTTAATAGTGAATTTTACTCGCCATTCCACGCGCTTTAAGGTGCCGCCTAGCCCAATACGCTGTCTGAAATAGAAGCGACGTAAATTGAACAAATGTGATAGAATTTCGCCGAATTCTTATATTAACCGTAATATAAAATGATCTAATCGGGTCTCTGTTTGCCTTACCCTAGAAGTTTAATAGTTCATTTTACTCGCCATTCCACGCGCCTTAAGATGCCGCCCAGCCCAGTACGCTATCTGAAATAGGAGCGACGTAAATTGAACAAATGTGATAGAATTTTGCTGAATTCTTAAATTAACAATAATATAAAATGATCTAATCGAGTCTCTGTTTGCCCTACCCTAGAAGTTTAATAGTGCATTTCACTCGCCATTTCTTGCGCTTTGAGATGCCGCTTAGCCCAGTACGCTATCCGAAATATGAGCGACGTAAATTGAACAAATGTGATAGAATTTCGCTGAATTCTTAAATTAACCTTAATGTAAAATGATATAATCGGGTCTCTGTTCGCCCTACCCTAGAAGTTGAGTAGTGCATTTTCCGCGAAATTCCACGCGCTTTAAGATGCCGCCTAGCCCAGTACGCTATCAGAAATAGAAGCGACGTAAATTGAACAAATGCGATAGAATTTCACTGAATTCTTAAATTAACCATAATATAAAATGATATAATCGGGTCTCTGCTTGCCCTACCCTAGAAGTTTAATAGTGAATTTTACTCGCCATTCCACGCGCTTTAAGGTGCCGCCTAGCCCAATACGCTGTCTGAAATAGAAGCGACGTAAATTGAACAAATGTGATAGAATTTCGCCGAATTCTTATATTAACCGTAATATAAAATGATCTAATCGGGTCTCTGTTTGCCTTACCCTAGAAGTTTAATAGTGCATTTTACTCGCCATTTCATGCGCTTTGAGATGCCGCTTAGCCCAATACGCTATCTGAAATGGGCGCGACGTAAATTGAACAAATGTGATAGAATTTCGCTGAATTCTTAAATTAACCATAATATAAAATGATCTAATCGGGTCACTGTTTGCCCTACCCTAGAAGTTTAATAGTGCATTTTACTCGTCATTTCAAGCGCTTTGAGATACATCTTAGCCCAATACGCTATCTGTAATAGGAGCGACGTAAATTGAACAAGTGTGATAGAATTTCGCTGAATTCTTAAATTAACCATAATATAAAATGATATAATCGGGTCTCTGCTTGCCCTACCCTAGAAGTTTAATAGTGCATTTTACTCGCCATTTCATGCGCTTTGAGATGCCGCCTTGCCCAGTACGCTATCGTAAATAGTAGCGACGTAAATTGAACAAATGTGATAGAATTACGCTGAATTCTTATGTTAAACAGAATATAAAATGATCTAATCGGGGCTCTGATTGCCCTATCATAGAAGTTTAGTAGTGCATTTTACTCGCCATTCCACGCGCTTTAAGATGCCGCTTAGCCCAGTACGCTATCTGAAATAGGAGCGACGTAAATTGAACAAATGTGATAGAATTTCGATGAATTCTTAAATTAACCGTCATATAAAATTATCTAATCGGGTCTCTGTTTACCCTACCCTGGAAGTTTAATAGTGCATTATACTCGCCATTTCATGCGCTTTGAGATGCCGCTTAGCCCAATACGCTATCTGAAATATGAGTGACGTAAATTGAACAAATGTGATAGAATTTTGCTGAATTCTTATATTAACCAAAATATAAAATGATCTAATCGGGTCTCTGATTGCCCTATCATACAAGTTTAATAGTGCATTTTACTGGCCATTCCACGCGCTTTAAGATGCCGCCTAGCCCAGTACGCTATCTGAAATAGGAACGACGTAAATTGAACAAATGTGACAGAATTTCGCTGAATCCTTATATTAACCAAATATAAAGTGACCTAATCGGGTCTCTGATTCCCTATCATAGAAGTTTCATAGTGCATTTTACTCGCCAATCCACGCGCTTTAAGATGCCGCCTAGCCCAGTACGCTATCTGAAATAGGAGCGATGTAAATTGAACAAATGTGATAGAATTTTGCTGAATTCTTAATTTAACCATAATATAAAATAATCTAATCGGGTCTATGTTTGCCCTACCCTAGAAGATTAATAGTGCATTTTACTAGCCATTTCATGCGCTTTGAGATGCCGCTTAGCCCAATACGATATCTGAAATAGGAGCGACGTAAATTGAACAAATGTGATAGAATTTTGCTGAAATCTTATATTAACCAAAATATAAAATGATCTAATCGGGTCTCTGCTTGCCCTACCCTAGAAGTTTAATAGTGCATTTTACTCGCCATTTCATGCGCTTTGAGATGCCGCTTAGCACAATACGCTATCTTAAATAGTAGCGACGTAAATTGAACAAATGTGATAGAATTACGCTGAATTCTTATGTTAAACAGAATATAAAATGATCTAATCGGGGCTCTGATTGCCCTATCATAGAAGTTTAGTAGTGCATTTTACTCGCCATTCCACGCGCTTTAAGATGCCGCTTAGCCCAGTACGCTATCTGAAATAGGAGCGACGTAAATTGAACAAATGTGATAGAATTTCGATGAATTCTTAAATTAACCGTCATATAAAATTATCTAATCGGGTCTCTGTTTACCCTACCCTAGTAGTTTAATAGTGCATTATACTCGCCATTTCATGCGCTTTGAGATGCCGCTTAGCCCAATACGCTATCTGAAATGGGAGCGTCGTAAATTGAACAAATGTGATAGAATTTCCCTGAAATCTTATATTAAACAAAATATAAAATGATCTAATCGGGTCTCTGATTGCCCTATCAAAGAAGCTGCGTAGTGCATTTTATTCGCCCTTCCACGCGCTTTAACATGCCGCATAGCCCAGTACGCTATCTGAAATATGAGCGACGTAAATAAAACAAATGTGATAGAATTTTGCTGAATTCTTAAATTAACCATAATATAAAATGATCTAATCGGGTCTCTGTTTGCCTTACCCTAGAAGTTTAATAGTGCATTTTACTCGCCATTTCTTGCGCTTTGAGATGCCGCTTAGCCCAATACGATATCTGAAATATGAGCGACGTAAATAAAACAAATGTGATAGAATTTTGCTGAATTCTTAAATTAACCATAATATAAAATGATCTAATCGGGTCTATGTTTACCCTACCCTAGAAGTTTAATAGTGCATTATAATCGCCATTTCATGCGCTTTGAGATGCCGCTTAGCCCAATACGCTATCTGAAATATGAGCGACGTAAATTGAACAAATGTGATAGAATTTTGTTGAATTCTTATATTAACCAAAATATAAAATGATCTAATCGGGTCTCTGATTGCCCTATCATACAAGTTTAATAGTGCATTTTACTCGCCATTCCACGCGCTTTAAGATGCCGCCTAGCCCAGTACGCTATCTGAAATAGGAACGACGTAAATTGAACAAATGTGACAGAATTTCGCTGAATCCTTATATTAACCAAAATATAAAATGATCTAATCGGGTCTCTGATTCCCTATCATAGAAGTTTATTAGTGCATTTTACTCGTCATTCCACGCGCTTTAAGATGCGGCCTAGCCCAGTACGCTATCTGAAATAGGAGCGATGTAAATTGAACAAATGTGATAGAATTTTGCTGAATTCTTAAATTAACCATAATATAAAATGATCTAATCGGGTCTATGTTTGCCCTACCATAGAAGATTAATAGTGCATTTCACTCGCCATTTCTCGCGCTTTGAGATGCCGCTTAGCCCAATACGCTGTCCGAAATATGAGCGACGTAAATTGAACAAACGTGATAGAATTTCGCTGAAATCTTATATTAACCTTAATGTAAAGTGATCTAATCGGGTCTCTGTTCGCCCTACCCTAGAAGTTGAGTAGTGCATTTTCCTCGAAATTCCACGCGCTTTAAGATGCCGCCTAGCCCAGTACGCTATCAGAAAGAGGAGCGACGTAAATTGAACAAATGTGATAGAATTACGCTGAATTCTTATATTAACCGTAATATAAAATGATCTAATCGGGTCTCTCATTGCCCTATCATTGAAGTTTAATAGTGTATTTTACTCGCCATTCCACGCGGTTTAAGATGCCGCCTAGCCCAGTACGCTATGTGAAATAGGAGCGACGTAAATTGAACAAATGGGATAGAATTTCGCTGAATTCTTGTATTAACCAAAATATAAAATGATCTAATCGGGTCTCTGATTGCCCTATCATAGAAGTTTGATAGTGCATTATACTTGCCATTCGACGCGCTTTAAGATGCCGCCTAGACCAGTACGCTATCTGAAATAGGAGCGACGTAAATTGAACAAATGTCATAGAATTACGCTGAATTCTTATATTATCCGCAATATAAAATGATATAATCGGGTCTCTGATTGCCTTACCCTAGAAGTTTAATAGTGCATTTTACTCGCCATTTCATGCGCCTTAAGAGTCCGCTTAGCACAATACGCTGTATGAAATAGGTTCAACATAAATTCAACAAATGTGATACATTACGCAGAATTCTTATATTAACCATAATATAATATGATCTATTCGGGACTTTGATTGCCCTATCATAGAAGTTTAACAGTGCACTTTACTCGACATTTCATGTGCTTTAAGATGGCACATAGCCCAATACGCTATCTGAAATAGGAGCGCCGTAAATTGAACAAATGTGATAGAATTACGCTGAATTCTTAAATTAACCATAACATAAACTGATGTAATCGGGTCTCTGTTTTCCCTACCCTAGAAGATTAATAGTACATTTTACTCGCCATTTCTGGCGCTTTGAGATGCCGCTTAGCCCAATACGCTATCTGAAATAGGAGCGACGTAAATTGAACAAATGTGACAGAATTTCGCTGAATTCTTATATTAACCATAACATAAACTGATGTAATCGGGTCTCTGTTCGCCGTACCCTAGAAGTATAATAGTGTATTTTGCTCGCCATTTCAGGCGCTTTCAGATGCCGCTTAGCCCAATACGCTGTCTGAAATAGGAGCGACGTAAATTGAACAAATGTGATAGAATTTTGCTGAATTCTTAAACTAACCATAATATAAAATGATCTAATCGGATCTCTGTTTACCCTACCCTAGAAGATTAATAGTACATTTTACTCGCCATTTCAGGCGCTTTGAGATGCCACATAGCCCAATGCGCTATCTGAAATAGGAGCGACGTAAATTGAACAAATGTGATAGAATTTCGCTGAATTCTTATATTAACCATAATATAAAATGATCTAATCGGGTCTCTGATTGCCCTATCATAGAAGGTTAACAGTGCATTTTCCTCGACATTTCATGCGCTTTAAGATGCCGCCTATCCCAATACGCTATCTGAAATAGGGGCGACGTAAATTGAACAAATGTGATAAAATTACGCCGAATTCTTATATTAACCATAATGTAAAATGATCTAATCGGGTCTCTGTTTGCCCTACCCTAGAAGTTTAGTAGTGCATTTTACTCGCCATTTCATGCGCTTTAAGATGCCACATAGCCCAATACGCTATCTGCAATAGGAGCGCCGTAAATTGAACAAATGCGATAGAATTACGCAAAATTCTTATTTTAACCGTAATATGAAATGATCTAATCGGGTCTCTGATTGCCCTATCAAAGAAGTTTGATAGTGCATTTTACTCGTCATTTCCTGTGCTTTAGGGTGCCGCCTAGCCCAATACACTATCTGAAATTGGAGCTACGTAAATTGAACATATGTGATAGAATTACGCAGAATTCGTATATTAACCATAACTTAAAATGATCTAATCGGATCTGTGATTGCCCTATCATAGAAGTTTAATAGTGCATTTTACTCGCCATTCCACGCGCTTTAAGGTGCCGCTTAGCCCAATGCGCTATCTGAAATAGGAGCGACATAAATCGGACAAATGTGATAGAATTACGCAGAATTCTTACATTAACCATAATTTAAAATGACCTAATCGGATCTCTAATTGCCCTATCCGAGAAGTTCAGTAGTGCATTTTACTCGACATTTCATGCGCTTTAAGATGCCGCCTCGCCCAATACGCTATCTGAAATAGGAGCGACGTAAATTGAACAAATGTGATAGAATTACGTAGAATTCTTATATAAACCATAATTTAAAATGATCTAATCGGGTCTCTGAGTGCCCTATCGTAGAAGGTTAGGAGTGCATTTTACTCGTCATTCCACGCGCTTTAAGTTGCCGCCAAGCCCAATATATTATCTGAAATAGGAGCGACGTAATTTGAACAAATGTGATAGAATTACGCTGAATTCTTATATTAATCATAATATAAGATGACCTAATCGAGTCTCTGATTGCCCTATCCGAGAAGTTTAGTAGTGTATTTTACTCGACATTTCATGAGCTTGAAGATGCCGCCTCGCCCGATACGCTATCTGAAATAGGAGCGACGTAAACTGAACAAATGTGATAGAATTTCGCTGAATTCTTATATTAACCATAATATAAAATGACATAATGGTGTCTCTGATTACCGTATGACTGAAGTTTAGTAGTGCATTTTAATCGGAATCTCATGCCCTTTAAGATTCTGCTTAGCCCAATACGCTATCTGAAATAGGAGCGACGTAAATTGAACAAATGTGATAGAATTTCGCTGTATCCTTAAATTAACCATAATATAAAATGATCTAATCGGGTCTCCGATTGCCCTATCCTAGAAGTTTAGTAGTGCATTATACTCGACATTTCATGCGCATTAACATGCCGCTTAGACCAATACGCTATCTGAAATAGGAGCGACGTAAATTGAACAAATGTGATAGAGTTACCCTGAATTCTGATATTAACCATAATATAAAATGATCTAATCGGATCTCTGATTGCCCTATCATAGAAGTTTAGTAGTGCATTTTACTCGTCATTTCATGCGCTTTATGGTGCCGCTTAGCCCAACACGCTATCTGAAATTGGAGCTACGTAAATTGAACAAATGTGATAGAATTTCGCTGAATTCTTGAATTAACCATAATATAAAAAGACCTAATCGGGTCTGTGTTTACCCTACCCTAGAATTTTAATAGTGCATTTTACTTGACATGTCATGCGCTTTAAGATGCCACCTAGCCCAATACACTCTCTGAAATAGGGGCGACGTAAATTGAGCAAATGTGATAAAATTTCGCTGAATTCTTATATTATCCATAATATAATATGATCTATTCGGGTCTCTGATTGCCCTATCATAGAAGTTTAACAGTGTATTTTACTCGACGTCTCATGCGCTTTAAGATGCCGCCTAGCCCAATACGCTATCTGAAATAGGGGCGACGTAAATTGAACAAATGTGATAAAATTACGCCGAATTCTTATATTAACCATAATGTAAAATGATCTAATCGGGTCTCTGTTTGCCCTACCCTAGAAGTTTAGTAGTGCATTTTACTCGCCATTTCATGCGCTTTAAGATGCCACATAGCCCAATACGCTATCTGCAATAGGAGCGCCGTAAATTGAACAAATGCGATAGAATTACGCAAAATTCTTATTTTAACCGTAATATGAAATGATCTAATCGGGTCTCTGATTGCCCTATCAATGAAGTTTGATAGTGCATTTTACTCGTCATTTCCTGTGCTTTAGGGTGCCGCCTAGCCCAATACACTATCTGAAATTGGAGCTACGTAAATTGAACATATGTGATAGAATTACGCAGAATTCGTATATTAACCATAACTTAAAATGATCTAATCGGATCTGTGATTGCCCTATCATAGAAGTTTAATAGTGCATTTTACTCGCCATTCCACGCGCTTTAAGGTGCCGCTTAGCCCAATGCGCTATCTGAAATAGGAGCGACATAAATCGGACAAATGTGATAGAATTACGCAGAATTCTTACATTAACCATAATTTAAAATGCCCTAATCGGATCTCTAATTGCCCTATCCGAGAAGTTCAGTAGTGCATTTTACTCGACATTTCATGCGCTTTAAGATGCCGCCTCGCCCAATACGCTATCTGAAATAGGAGCGACGTAAATTGAACAAATGTGATAGAATTACGTAGAATTCTTATATAAACCATAATTTAAAATGATCTAATCGGGTCTCTGAGTGCCCTATCGTAGAAGGTTAGGAGTGCATTTTACTCGTCATTCCACGCGCTTTAAGTTGCCGCCAAGCCCAATATATTATCTGAAATAGGAGCGACGTAATTTGAACAAATGTGATAGAATTACGCTGAATTCTTATATTAATCATAATATAAGATGACCTAATCGAGTCTCTGATTGCCCTATCCGAGAAGTTTAGTAGTGTATTTTACTCGACATTTCATGAGCTTGAAGATGCCGCCTCGCCCGATACGCTATCTGAAATAGGAGCGACGTAAACTGAACAAATGTGATAGAATTTCGCTGAATTCTTATATTAACCATAATATAAAATGACATAATGGTGTCTCTGATTACCGTATGACTGAAGTTTAGTAGTGCATTTTAATCGGAATCTCATGCCCTTTAAGATTCTGCTTAGCCCAATACGCTATCTGAAATAGGAGCGACGTAAATTGAACAAATGTGATAGAATTTCGCTGTATCCTTAAATTAACCATAATATAAAATGATCTAATCGGGTCTCCGATTGCCCTATCCTAGAAGTTTAGTAGTGCATTATACTCGACATTTCATGCGCATTAACATGCCGCTTAGACCAATACGCTATCTGAAATAGGAGCGACGTAAATTGAACAAATGTGATAGAGTTACCCTGAATTCTGATATTAACCATAATATAAAATGATCTAATCGGATCTCTGATTGCCCTATCATAGAAGTTTAGTAGTGCATTTTACTCGTCATGTCATGCGCTTTATGGTGCCGCTTAGCCCAACACGCTATCTGAAATTGGAGCTACGTAAATTGAACAAATGTGATAGAATTTCGCTGAATTCTTAAATTAACCATAATATAAAAAGACCTAATCGGGTCTGTGTTTACCCTACCCTAGAATTTTAATAGTGCATTTTACTTGACATGTCATGCGCTTTAAGATGCCACCTAGCCCAATACACTCTCTGAAATAGGGGCGACGTAAATTGAGCAAATGTGATAAAATCACGCTGAATTCTTAAATTAACCATAATACAAAATGATCTAATCGGGTCTCTGTTTGCCCTACCCTAGAAGTTTATTAGTGCATTTTACTCGCCATTCCAGGCGCTTTAAGATGCCACTAGCCCAGAACGCTATCTGAAACAGGTGCGACGTAAGTTGAACAAATGTGACAGAATTACGCTGGATTCGTATATTAACCGTAATATAAAATGATCTAATCGGTTCTCTGATTGCTCTTTCATAGAAGTTTAATAGTGCATTTTACTCGCCATTTCATGCGCTTTGAGATGCTGCTGAGCCCAATACGCTATCTGTAATAGGAGCGACGTAAATTGAACAAATGTGAGAATTTCGCTGAATTCTTATATTAACCAAAATATAGAAAGATCTAATCAGGTCTCTGATTGCCGTATCATAGAAGGTTAATTGTGCATTTTACTCGCCACTCCAAGCGCTTTAAGATGTCGCCTAGCCCAGTAGGCTATCTGAAATAGGAGCGACGTAAATTGAACAATTGTGATAGAATTACGCTGAATTCTTATATTAACCATAATATAAAATGATCTAATCGGGTCTCTGTTTGCCCTACCCTAGAAGTTTATTAGTGCATTTTACTCGCCATTCCAGGCGCTTTAAGATAGCGCCGAGCCCAGTACGCTATCTGAAACAGGTGCGACGTAAGTTGAACAAATGTGACAGAATTTCGCTGGATTCGTATATTAAGCGTAATATAAAATGATCTAATCGGGTCTCTGATTGCCCTATCATAGAAGTTTAATAGTGCATTTTACTCGCCATTCCACGCGCTTTAAGATGCCGCCTAGCCCAGTACGCTATCTGAAATAGGAGCGACGTGAATTGAACAAATGTGATAGACTTTCCCTGAATTCTTAAATTAACCATAATTTAAAATGGTCTAATCGGGTCTCTGTTTGACCTACCCTAGAAGTTTAATAGTGCATTTTGCTCGCCATGTCATGCGCTTTGAGATGCCGCTTAGCCCAATACGCTATCGGAAATAGGAGCGACGTAAATTGAACAAATGTGATAGAATATCGCCGAATTCTTATATTAACCATAATATAAAATGGTCTATTCGGGTCTCTGTTTGCCCTACCCTAGAAGTTTAATAGTGCATTTTACTCGCCATTTCATGCGCTTTGAGATACCGCTTAGCCCAATATGCTATCTGAAATTGGAGCGACGTAAATTGAACAAATGTGATAGAATTTCCCTGAATTCTTATATTAACCTTAATGTAAAATGATTTAATCGGGTCTCTGTTCGACCTACCCTAGAAGTTTAATAGTGCATTTCACTCGTCATTTCATGCGCTTTGAGATGCCGCTTAGCCCAATACGCTATCTGAAATAGGAGCGACGTAAATTGAACAAATGTGATAGAATTTCGCTGAATTCTTATATTAACCAAAATCTAAAATGATCTAATCGGGTCTCTGATTGCCCTATCATAGAAGTTTAATAGTGCATTTTACTCGCCATTCCACGTGCTTTAAGATGCCGCCTAGCCCAGTACGCTATCTGAAATAGGAGCGACGTAAATTGAACAAATGTGATAGAATTTTGCTGAATTCTTAAATTAACCATAATATAAAATGATCTAATCGGGACTCTGTTTGCCCTACCCTAGATGTTTAATAGTGCATTTCACTCGTCATTTCATGCGCGTTGAGATGCCGCTTAGCCCAATACGCTATCTGAAATTGGCGCGACGTAAATTGAACAAATGTGATAGAATTTCGCTGAATTCTTATATTAACCAAAATATAAAATGATCTAATCGGGTCTCTGATTGCCCTATCATAGAAGTTTAATAGTGCATTTTACTCGCCATTCCACGTGCTTTAAGATGCCGCCTAGCCCAGTACGCTATCTGAAATAGGACCGACGTAAATTGAACAAATGTGATAGTATTTTGCTGAATTCTTAAATTAACCATAATATTAAATGGTCTATTCGGGTCTCTGTTTGCCCTACCCTAGAAGTTTAATAGTGCATTTTACTCGCCATTTCATGCGCTTTGTGATGCCGCTTAGCCCAATACGCTATCTGAAATAGGAGCGACGTAAATTGAACAAATGTGATAGAATTTCGCTGAATTCTTATATTAACCAAAATATAAAATGATCTAATCGGGTCTCTGATTGCCCTATCATAGAAGTTTAATAGTATATATTCCTCCCCATTCCACGCGCTTTAAGATGCCGCCTAGCCCACTACGCTATCTGAAATAGGAGCGACGTTAATAGAACAAATGTGATAGAATTTCGCAGAATTCTCAAATTAACCATAATATAAAATGATCTAATCGGGTCTCTGTTTGCCCTACCCTAGAAGTTTAATAATGCATTTTACTCGTCAATTCATGCGCTTTATTATGCCGCTTAGCCCAATACGCTATCTGAAATAGGAGCGATGTAAATTTAGCAAATGTGATAGAATTTCGCTGAATTCTTATATTAACCTTAATGTAAAATGATTTAATAGGGTCTCTGTTCGCCCTACCCTAGAAGTTTAATAGTGCATTTCACTCGTCATTTCATGCGCCATGAGATGCCGCTTAGCCCAATACACTATCTGAAATAAGAGCGACGTAAATTGGACAAATGTGATAGAATTTCGCCGAATTCTTATATTAACGAAAATATAAAATGATCTAATCGTGTCTCTGATTGCCCTATCATAGAAGTTTAATAGTGCATTTTACTCGCCATTCCACGCCTTTTAAGATGCCGCCTAGCCCAGTACGCTATCTGAAATAGGAGCGACGTAAATTGAACAAATGTGATTGAATTTCCCTGAATTCTTATATTAACCTTAATGTAAAATGATCTAATCGGGTCTCTGTTCGCCCTACCCTAGAAGTTTAATAGTGCATATTACTCGCCATTCCACATGCTTTAAGATGCCGCCTAGCCCAATACGCTATCTGAAATAGGTGCGACGTAAATTGAACAAATGTGATAGAATTTTGCTGAATTCTTAAATTAACCATAATATAAAATGATCTAATCGGGTCTCTGTTTGCCCTACCCTAGAAGTTTAATAGTGCATTTTACTCGCCATTTCACGCGCTTTGAGATGCCGTTTAGCCCAATACGCTATCTGAAATAGGAGCGACTTAAATTGAACAAATGTGATAGAATTTCGCTGAATTCTTATATTAACCAAAATATAAAATGATCTAATCGGGTCTCTGATTGCCCTATCATAGAAGTTGAATAGTATGTTTTCTTCCCCATACCACGCGCTTTAAGATGCCGCCTAGCCCACTACGCTATCTGAAATAGGAGCGACGTTAATTGAACAAATGTGATAGGATTTCGCAGAATTCTTAAATTAACCATAATATAAAATGATCTAATCGGGTCTCTGTTTGCCCTACCCTAGAAGTTTAATAATGCATTTTTCTCGTTATTTCATGCGCTTTGATATGCCGCTTATCCCAATATGCTATCTGAAATAGGAGCGATGTAAATTGAGCAAATGTGATAGTATTTCGCTGAATTCTTATATTAACCTTAATGTAAAATGATTTAATCGGGTCTCTGTTCGCCCTACCCTAGAAGTTTAATAGTCCATTTCACTCGTCATTTCATGCGCTTTGAGATGCCGCATAGCCCAATACGCTATCTGAAATAGGAGCGACGTAAATTGAACAAATGTGACAGTATTTCGCTGAATTCTTATATTAACCAAAATATAAAATGATCTAATCGGGTCTCTGATTGCCCCATCATAGAAGTTTAATAGTGCATTTTACTCGCCATTCCACGCGCTTTAAGATGCCGCCTAGCCCAGTACGCTATCTGAAATAGGAGCGACGTAAATTGAACAAATGTGATAGAATTTTGCTGAATTCTTAAATTAACCATAATATAAAATGATCTAATCGGGTCTCTGTTTGCACTACCCTAGAAGTTTAATAGTTCATTTCACTCGGCATTTCATGCGCTTTGAGATGCCGCTTAGCCCAATACGCTATCTGAAATAGGAGCGACGTAAATTGAACAAATGTGATAGAATTTCGCTGAATTCTTATATTAACCAAAATATAAAATGATCTAATCGGGTCTCTGATTGCCCTATCATAGAAGTTTAATAGTGCATTTTACTCTCCATTCCACGTGCTTTAAGATGCCGCCTAGCCCAGTACGCTATCTGAAATAGGAGCGACGTAAATTGAACAAATGTGATAGAATTTTGCTGAATTCTTAAATTAACCATAATATAAAATGATCTAATCGGGTCTCTGTTTGCCCTACCCTAGAAGTTTAATAGTGCATTTTACTCTCCATTCCACGCGCTTTAAGATGCCGCCAAGCCCAGTACGCTATCTGAAATAGGAGCGACATAAATTGAACAAATGTGATAGAATTTCGCTGTATTCTTATATTAACTTAAATATAAAATGATCTAATCCGGTCTCTGATTGCCCTATCATAGAAGTTTAATAGTGCATTTTACTCGCCATTCCACGCGCTTTAAGATGCCGCCTATCCCAGTACGCTCTCTGAATTAGGAGTGACGTAAATTGAACAAATGTGATAGAATTTCGCTGAATTCTTAAATTAACCATAATATAAAATGATCTAAGCGGGTCTCTGTTTGCCCTACCCTAGATATTTAATAATGCATTTTACTCGTTATTTCATGCGCTTTGATATGCCGCTTAGCACAATACGCTATCTGAAATAGGAGCGATGTAAATTGAGCAAATGTGATAGAATTTCGCTGAATTCTTATATTAACCTTAATGTAAAATGATCTAATCGGGTCTCTGTTCTCCCTACCCTAGAAGATTAATAGTCCATTTCACTCGCCATTTCATGCGCTTTGAGATGCCGCTCAGTCCAATACGCTATCTGAAATAGGAGCGACGTAAATTGAACAAATGTGATAGAATTTCGCCGAATTCTTATATTAACCAAAATATAAAATGATCTAATCAGGTCTCTGATTGCCCTATCATAGATGTTTAATAGTGCATTTTACTCTCCATTCCACGCCTTTTAAGATGCCGCCTAGTCCAGTACGCTATCTGAAATCGGAGCGACGTAAATTGAACAAATGTGCTAGAATTTCCCTGAATTCTTATATTAACCTTAATGTAAAATGATCTAATCGGGTCTCTGTTCGCCCTACCCTAGAAGTTTAATAGTGCATTTCACTCGTCATTTCATGCGCTTTGAGATGCCGCTTAGCCCAATACGCTATCTGAAATAGGAGCGACGTAAATTGAACAAATGTGATAGAATTTCGCTGAATTCTTATATTAACCAAAATATAAAATGATCTAATCGGGTCTCTGATTGCCCTATCATAGAAGTTTAATAATGCATTTTACTCGTCATTTCATGCGCTTTATTATGCCGCTTAGCCCAATACGCTATCTGAAATAGGAGCGATGTAAATTTAGCAAATGTGATAGAATTTCGCTGAATTCTTGTATTAACCTTAATGTAAAATGATTTAATAGTGTCTCTGTTCGCCCTACCCTAGAAGTTTAATAGTGCATTTCACTCGTCATTTCATGCGCTATGAGATGCCGCTTAGCCCAATACACTATCTGAAATAAGAGCGACGTAAATTGAACAAATGTGATAGAATTTCGCTGAATTCTTATATTAACCAAAATATAAAATGATCTAATCGGGTCTCTGATTGCCCTATCGTAGAAGTTTGATAGTGCATTTTGCTCGCCATTCCACGCGCTTTAAGATGCCGCCTTGCCCAGTACGCTATCTGAAATAGGAGCGACGTAAATTGAACAAATGTGATAGAATTACGCTGAATTCTTATATTAACCGCAATATAAAATGATATAATCGGGTCTCTGTTTGCCTTACCCTACTAGTTTAGTACTGCATTTTACTCGCCATATCATGCTCTTTCAGATGCCGCTTAGCCCAATACGGTATCTGAAATAGGATCGACGTAAATTGAACAAATGTGATAGAATATCGCTGAATTCTTAAATTAACCATAATATAAAATGATCTAAGCGGGTCTCTGTTTGCCCTACCCCCGAAGTTTAATAGTGCATTTTACTCGCCATTTCTTGCGCTCTGAGATGCCGCTTAGCCCAATACGCTATCTGAAATATAAGCGACGTAAATTGAACAAATGTGATAGAATTTTGCTGAATTCTTATCTTAACCTTAATCTAAAATGATCTAATCGGGTCTCTGTTCACCCTACCCTAGAAGTTTAATAGTGCATTTCGCTCGTCATTTCTTGCGCTTTGAGATGCCGCTTAGCCCAATACGCTATCTGAAATAGGAGCGACGTAAATTGAACAAATGCGATAGAATTTCGCTGAATTCTTAAATTAACCATAATATAAAATGATATAATCGGGTCTCTGCTTGCCCTACCCTAGAAGTTTAATAGTGAATTTTACTCGCCATTCCACGCGCTTTAAGGTGCCGCCTAGCCCAATACGCTGTCTGAAATAGAAGCGACGTAAATTCAACAAATGTGATAGAATTTCGCCGAATTCTTATATTAACCGTAATATAAAATGATCTAATCGGGTCTCTGTTTGCCTTACCCTAGAAGTTTAATAGTGCATTTTACTCGCCATTTCATGCGCTTTGAGATGCCGCTTAGCCCAATACGCTATCTGAAATGGGCGCGGCGTAAATTGAACAAATGTGATAGAATTTCGCTGAATTCTTAAATTAACCATAATATAAAATGATCTAATCGGGTCACTGTTTGCCCTACCCTAGAAGTTCAATAGTGCATTTTACTCGTCATTTCAAGCGCTTTGAGATACATCTTAGCCCAATACGCTATCTGTAATAGGAGCGACGTAAATTGAACAAATGTGATAGAATTTCGCTGAATTCTTAAATTAACGATAATATAAAATGATATAATCGGGTCTCTGCTTGCCCTACCCTAGAAGTTTAATAGTGCATTTTACTCGTCATTTCATGCGCTTTGAGATGCCGCTTAGCCCAATACGCTATCTGAAATAGGAGCGACGTAAATTGAACAAATGTGATAGAATTTCGCTGAATTCTTATATAAACCAAAATATAAAATGATCTAATCGGGTCTCTGATCGCCCTATCATAGAAGTTTAATAGCATATTTTCCTCCCCATTCCACGCGCTTTAAGATGCCGCCTAGCCCACTACGCTATCTGAAATAGGAGCGACGTTAATTGAACAAATGTGATAGAATTTCGCAGAATTCTCAAACTAACCATAATATAAAATGATCTAATCCGGTCTCTGTTTGCCCTACCCTAGAAGTTTAATAATGCATTTTACTCGTTATTTCATGCGCTTTGATATGCCGCTTAGCCCAATACGCTATCTGAAATAGGAGCGATGTAAATTGAGCAAATGTGATAGAATTTCGCTGAATTCTTATATTAACCTTAATGTAAAATGATTTAATAGGGTCTCTGTTCGCTCTACCCGAGAAGTTTAATAGTGCATTTCACTCGTCATTTCATGCGCTTTGAGATGCCGCTTAGCCCAATACACTATCTGAAATAGGAGCGACGTAAATTGGACAAATGTGATAGAATTTCGCCGAATTCTTATATTAACCAAAATATAAAATGATCTAATCGGGTCTCTGATTGCCCTATCATAGAAGTTTAATGGTGCATTTTACTCGCCATTCCACGCCTTTTAAGATGCCGCCTAGCCCAGTACGCTATCTGAAATAGGAGCGACGTACATTGAACAAATGTGATTGAATTTCCCTGAATTCTGATATTAACCTTAATGTAAAATGATCTAATCGGGTCTCTGATTGCCCTATCATAGAAGTTGAATAGTATGTTTTCCTCCCCATTCCACGCGCTTTAAGATGCCGCCTAGCCCACTACGCTATCTGAAATAGGAGCGACGTTAATTGAACAAATGTGATAGAAATTCGCAGAATTCTTAAATTAACCATAATATAAAATGATCTAATCGCGTCTCTGTTTGCCCTACCCTAGAAGTTTAATAATGCATTTTACTCGTTATTTCATGCGCTTTGATATGCCGCTTAGCCCAATACGCTATCTGAAATAGCAGCGATGTAAATTGAGCAAATGTGATAGAATTTCGCTGAATTCTTATATTAACCTTAATGTAAAATGATTTAATCTGGTCTCTGTTCGCCCTACCCTAGAAGTTTAATAGTGCATTTCACTCGTCATTTCATGCGCTTCGAGATGCCGCTTAGCCCAATACACTATCTGAAATAGGAGCGACGTAAATTAGACAAATGTGATAGAATTTCGCCGAATTCTTATATTAACCAAAATATAAAATGATCTAATCGGGTCTCTGATTGCCCTATCATAGAAGTTTAATAGTGCATTTTACTCTCCATTCCACGTGCTTTAAGATGCCGCCTAGCCCAGTACGCTATCTGAAATAGGAGCGACGTAAATTGAACAAATGTGATAGAATTTTGCTGAATTCTTAAATTAATCATAATATAAAATGATCTAATCGGGTCTCTGTTTGCCCTACCCTAGAAGTTTAATAGTGCATTTTACTCTCCATTTCATGCGCATTGAGATGCCGTTTAGCCCAGTACGCTACCTGAAATAGTAGCCACGTAAATTGAACAAATGTGAGAGAATTTCCCTGAATTCTTATATTAACCTTAATGTGAAATGATCTAATCGGGTCTCTGTCCTCCCTACCCTAGAAGTTTAATAGTCTATTGCACTCGTCATTTCATGCGCTTTGAGATGCCGCTTAGCCCAATACGCTATCTGAAATAGGAGCGACGTAAATTGAACAAATGTGATAGAATTTCGCTGAATTCTTATATAAACCAAAATATAAAATGATCTAATCGGGTCTCTGATCGCCCTATCATAGAAGTTTAATAGTATATTTTCCTCCCCATTCCACGCGCTTTAAGATGCCGCCTAGCCCACTACGCTATCTGAAATAGGAGCGACGTTAATTGAACAAATGTGATAGAATTTCGCAGAATTCTTAAATTAACCATAATATAAAATGATCTAATCGGGTCTCTGTTTGCCCTACCCTTGAAGTTTAATAATGGATTTTACTCGTAATTTCATGCACTTTGATATGCCGCTTAGCCCAATACGCTATCTGAAATAGGAGCGACGTAAATTGAACAAATGTGATAGAATTTTGCTGAATTCTTAAATTAACCATAATATAAAATGATCTAATCGGGTCTCTGATTGCCCTACCCTAGAAGTTTAATAGTGCATTTTACTCGCCATTTGATGCGCATTGAGATGCCGTTTAGCCCATTACGCTATCTGAAATAGGAGCGACGTAAATTGAACAAATGTGAGAGAATTTCGCTGAATTCTTATATTAACCAAAATATAAAATGATCTAATCGGGTCTCCGATTGCCCTATCATAGAAGTTTAATAGTGCATTTTACTCGCCATTCCACGCGCTTTAAGGAGCCGCCCAGCCCAGTACGCTATGTGAAATAGGAACGACGTAAATTGAGCAAATGTGATAGAATTTCGCTGAATTCTTAAATTAACCATAATATAAAATTATCTAATCGGGTCTCTGTTTGCTCTACCCTAGAAGATTAATAATGCATTTTACTCGCTATTTCATGCGCTTTGATATGCTGCTTAGCCCAATACGGTATCTGAAATAGGAGCGATGTAAATTGAGCAAATGTGATAGAATTTCGCTGAATTCTTATATTAACCTTAATGTAAAATGATCTAATCGGGTCTCTGATTGCCCTATCATAGCAGTTTAATAGTGCATTTTACTCGCCATTTCATGCGCTTTGAGATGCCGCTCAGCCCAATACGCTATCTGAAATAGGAGCGACGTAAATTGAACAAATGTGATAGAATTTCGCCGAATTCTTATATTAACCAAAATATAAAATGATCTAATCGGGTCTCTGATTGCCCTATCATAGAAGTGTAATAGTGCATTTTACTCGCCATTCCACGCGCTTTAAGATGCCGCCTAGCCCAGTACGCTATCTGAAATAGGAGCGACGTAAATCGAACAAACGTGATATAATTTTGCTGAATTCTTAAATTAACCATAATATAAAATGACCTAAGCGGGTCTCTGTTTGCCCTACCCTAGAAGTTTAATAGTGCATTTTACTCGCCATTTTATGCGCATTGAGATGCCGTTTAGCCCATTACGCTATCTGAAATAGGAGCGACGTAAATTGATCAAATGTGAGAGCATTTCGCTGAATTCTTATATTAACCAAAATATAAAATGATCTAATCGGGTCTCTGAGTGCCCTATCATAGAAGTGTAATAGTACATTTTACTCGCCATTCCACGCGCTTTAAGATGCCGCCTAGCCCAGTACGCTATCTGAAATAGGAGCGACGTAAATTGAACAAATGTGATAGAATTTCCCTGAATTCTTATATTAACCATAATGTAAAATGATCTAATCAGATCTCTGTTCGCCCTACCCTAGAAGTTTAATAGTGCATTTCACTCGTTATTTCATGCGCTTTGAGATGCCGCTTAGCCCAATACGCTATCTGAAATAGGAGCGACGTAAATTGAACAAATGTGATAGAATTTCGCTGAATTCTTATATTAACCAAAATATAAAACGATGGAATCGGGTCTCTGATTGGCCTATCATAGAAGTTTAATAGTGCATTTTACTCGCCATTCCACGCGTTTTAAGATGCCACCTAGCCCAGTACGCTATCTGAAATAGGAGCAACGTTAATTGAGCAAATGTGATAGAATTTCGCAGAATTCTTAAATTAACCATAATATAAAATGATCTAATCGGGTCTCTGTTTGCCCTACCCTAGAAGTACAATAGGGCATTTTACTCGCCATTCCACGCGCTTTAAGATGCCGTCTATCCCAGTACGCTATCTGAAATAGGAGCGACGTAAATTGAACAAATGTGATAGAATTTTCTGAATTCTTAAATTAACCATAATATAAAATGATCTAATCGGGTCTCTGTTTGCCCTACCCTAGAAGTTTAATAGTGCATTTCACACGACATTTCATGCGCTTTGAGATGCCGCGTAGCCCAATAAGCTATTTGAAATAGGAGCGACGTAAATTGAACAAATGTGATAGAATTTTGCTGAATTCTTACATTAACCAAAATATAAAATGATCTAATCGGGTCTCTGATTGTCCTATCATAGAAGTTTAACAGTGCATTTTACTCGCCATTCCACGCGCTTTAAGGTGCCGCCCAGCCCAGTACGCTATGTGAAATAGGAACGACGTAAATTGAACAAATGTGATAGAATTTCGCTGAATTCTTAAATTAACCATAATATAAAATTATCTAATCGGGTCTCTGTTTGCTCTACCCTAGAAGTTTAATAATGCATTTTACTCGATATTTCATGCGCTTTGATATGCTGCTTAGCCCAATACGGTATCTGAAATAGGAGCGATGTAAATTGAGCAAATGTGATAGAATTTCGCCGAATTCTTATATTAACCAAAATATAAAATGATCTAATCGGGTCTCTGATTGCCCTATCATAGCAGTTTAATAGTGCATTTTACTCGCCATTTCATGCGCTTTGAGATGCCGCTCAGCCCAATACGCTATCTGAAATAGGAGCGACGTAAATTGAACAAATGTGATAGAATTTCGCCGAATTCTTATATTAACCAAAATATAAAATGATCTAATCGGGTCTCTGATTGCCCTATCATAGAAGTGTAATAGTGCATTTTACTCGCCATTCCACGCGCTTTAAGATGCCGCCTAGCCCAGTACGCTATCTGAAATAGGAGCGACGTAAATCGAACAAACGTGATATAATTTTGCTGAATTCTTAAATTAACCATAATATAAAATGACCTAATCGGGTCTCTGTTTGCCCTACCCTAGAAGTTTAATAGTGCATTTTACTCGCCATTTTATGCGCATTGAGATGCCGTTTAGCCCATTACGCTATCTGAAATAGGAGCGACGTAAATTGATCAAATGTGAGAGCATTTCGCTGAATTCTTATATTAACCAAAATATAAAATGATCTAATCGGGTCTCTGAGTGCCCTATCATAGAAGTGTAATAGTACATTTTACTCGCCATTCCACGCGCTTTAAGATGCCGCCTAGCCCAGTACGCTATCTGAAATAGGAGCGACGTAAATTGAACAAATGTGATAGAATTTCCCTGAATTCTTATATTAACCATAATGTAAAATGATCTAATCAGATCTCTGTTCGCCCTACCCTAGAAGTTTAATAGTGCATTTCACTCGTTATTTCATGCGCTTTGAGATGCCGCTTAGCCCAATACGCTATCTGAAATAGGAGCGACGTAAATTGAACAAATGTGACAGAATTTCGCTGAATTCTTATATTAACCAAAATATAAAATGATGGAATCGGGTCTCTGATTGGCCTATCATAGAAGTTTAATAGTGCATTTTACTCGCCATTCCACGCGTTTTAAGATGCCACCTAGCCCAGTACGCTATCTGAAATAGGAGCAACGTTAATTGAACAAATGTGATAGAATTTCGCAGAATTCTTAAATTAACCATAATATAAAATGATCTAATCGGGTCTCTGTTTGCCCTACCCTAGAAGTACAATAGGGCATTTTACTCGCCATTCCACGCGCTTTAAGATGCCGTCTATCCCAGTACGCTATCTGAAATAGGAGCGACGTAAATTGAACAAATGTGATAGAATTTTCTGAATTCTTAAATTAACCATAATATAAAATGATCTAATCGGGTCTCTGTTTGCCCTACCCTAGAAGTTTAATAGTGCATTTCACACAACATTTCATGCGCTTTGAGATGCCGCGTAGCCCAATAAGCTATTTGAAATAGGAGCGACGTAAATTGAACAAATGTGATAGAATTTTGCTGAATTCTTACATTAACCAAAATATAAAATGATCTAATCGGGTCTCTGATTGCCCTATCATAGAAGTTTAATAGTGCATTTTACTCGCCATTCCACGCGCTTTAAGGTGCCGCCCAGCCCAGTACGCTATGTGAAATAGGAACGACGTAAATTGAACAAATGTGATAGAATTTCGCTGAATTCTTAAATTAACCATAATATAAAATTATCTAATCGGGTCTCTGTTTGCTCTACCCTAGAAGTTTAATAATGCATTTTACTCGATATTTCATGCGCTTTGATATGCTGCTTAGCCCAATACGGTATCTGAAATAGGAGCGATGTAAATTGAGCAAATGTGATAGAATTTCGCCGAATTCTTATATTAACCAAAATATAAAATGATCTAATCGGGTCTCCGATTGCCCTATCATAGCAGTTTAATAGTGCATTTTACTCGCCATTTCATGCGCTTTGAGATGCCGCTCAGCCCAATACGCTATCTGAAATAGGAGCGACGTAAATTGAACAAATGTGATAGAATTTTGCTGAATTCTTACATTAACCAAAATATAAAATGATCTAATCGGGTCTCTGATTGTCCTATCATAGAAGTTTAACAGTGCATTTTACTCGCCATTCCACGCGCTTTAAGGTGCCGCCCAGCCCAGTACGCTATGTGAAATAGGAACGACGTAAATTGAACAAATGTGATAGAATTTCGCTGAATTCTTAAATTAACCATAATATAAAATTATCTAATCGGGTCTCTGTTTGCTCTACCCTAGAAGTTTAATAATGCATTTTACTCGATATTTCATGCGCTTTGATATGCTGCTTAGCCCAATACGGTATCTGAAATAGGAGCGATGTAAATTGAGCAAATGTGATAGAATTTCGCCGAATTCTTATATTAACCAAAATATAAAATGATCTAATCGGGTCTCTGATTGCCCTATCATAGCAGTTTAATAGTGCATTTTACTCGCCATTTCATGCGCTTTGAGATGCCGCTCAGCCCAATACGCTATCTGAAATAGGAGCGACGTAAATTGAACAAATGTGATAGAATTTCGCCGAATTCTTATATTAACCAAAATATAAAATGATCTAATCGGGTCTCTGATTGCCCTATCATAGAAGTGTAATAGTGCATTTTACTCGCCATTCCACGCGCTTTAAGATGCCGCCTAGCCCAGTACGCTATCTGAAATAGGAGCGACGTAAATCGAACAAACGTGATATAATTTTGCTGAATTCTTAAATTAACCATAATATAAAATGACCTAATCGGGTCTCTGTTTGCCCTACCCTAGAAGTTTAATAGTGCATTTTACTCGCCATTTTATGCGCATTGAGATGCCGTTTAGCCCATTACGCTATCTGAAATAGGAGCGACGTAAATTGAAGAAATGTGATAGAATTTCGCCGAATTCTTATATTAACCAAAATCTAAAATGATCTAATCGGGTCCCTGATTGCCCTATCATAGAAGTTTAATAGTGCATTTTACTCGCCATTCCACGCGCTTTAAGATGCCGCCTAGCCCAGTACGCTATCTGAAATAGGAGCGACGTAAATTGAACAAATGTAATAGAATTTCCCTGAATTCTTATATTAACCTTAATGTAAAATGATCTAATCGGGTCACTGTTCGCCCTACCCTAGAAGTTTAATAGTGCATTTTACTCGTCATTTCATGCGCTTTGAGATGCCGCTTAGCCAAATACGCTACCTGAAATAGGAGCGATGTAAATTGAACAAATGTGATAGAATTTCGCTGAATTCTTTTATTAACCATAATATAAAATGATCTAATCGGGTCTCTGATTGCCCTATCATAGAAGTTTAATAGTGCATTTTACTCGCCATTCCACGCGCTTTAAGATGCCGCCTAGCCCAGTACGCTATCTGAAATAGGAGCGACGTAAGTTGAACAATTGTGATAGTATTTTGCTGAATTCTTAAATTAACCATAATATAAAATGGTCTATTCGGGTCTCTGTTTGCCCTCCCCTAGAAGTTTAATAGTGCATTTTACTCGCGATTTCATGCGCTTTGAGAAGCCGCTTAGCCCAATACGCTATCTGAAATAGGAGCGACGTAAATTGAACAAATGTGATAGAATTTCGCTGTAATCTTATATTAACCTTAATGTAAAATGATTTAATCGGGTCTCTGTTCGCCCTACCCTAGAAGTTTAATAGTGCATTTCACTCGTCCTTTCATGCGCGTTGAGATGCCGGTTAGCCCAATAAGCTATCTGAAATAGGAGCGAGGTAAATTCAACAAATGTGATAGAATTTCGCCGAATTCTTATATTAACCAAAATATAAAATGATCTAATCGGGTCTCTGTTCGCCCTACCCTAGAAGATTAACTATGCATTTTACTAGCCATTTTATGCGCTTTGAGATGCCGCCTAGCCCAGTACGCTATCTGAAATAGGAGCGACGTAAATTGAACAAATGTGATAGAATCTCGCAGAATTCTTAAATTAACCATAATATAAAATGATCTAATCGGGTCTCTGTTTGCCCTACCCTAGAAGTTTAATAGTGCATTTTGCTCGCCATTTCATGCGCACTGAGATGCCGCATAGCCCAATACGCTATCTGAAATAGGAGCGACGTAAATTGAACAAATGTGATAGAATTTCGCTGAATTCTTATATTAACCAAAATATAAAATGATCTAATCGGGTCTCTGATTGCCCTGTCATAGAAGTTTAATAGTGCATTGTCCTCGCCATTCCACGCGCTTTAAGATGCGGCATAGCCCAGTACGCTATCTGAAATAGGAACGACGTAAATTGTACAATTGTGGTAGAATTTTGCTGAATTCTTATATTAACCATAATAAAAAATGATCTAATCGGGTCTCTGTTTGCCGTACCCTAGAAGATTAATAGTGCATTTTACTCGCCATTTCATGCGCTTTGAGATGCCGCTTACACCAATACGCTATCTGAAATAGGAGCGACGTAAATTGAACAAATGTGATAGAATTTCGCCGAATTCTTATATTAACCAAAATATAAAATGATCTAACCGAGTCTCTGATTGCTCTATCATAGAAGTTTAATAGTGCATTTTACTCGCCATTCCACGCGCTTTACGATGCCGCCTAGACCAGTACGCTATTTGAAATAGGAACGACGTAAATTGTACAATTGTGATAGAATTTTGCTGAATTCTTAAATTAACCATAATATAAAATGATCTAATCGGGTCTCTGCTTGCCCTACCCTAGAAGTTTAATAGTGCATTTTACTCGTCATTTCATGCGCTTTGAGATGCCGCTTAGCCCAATACGCTATCTGAAATAGGAGCGACGTAAATTGATCAAATATGATAGAATTTCGCCGAATTCTTATATTAAGCAAAATATAAAATGGTCTAATCGGGTCTCTGTTCGCCCTACCCTAGAAGATTAATTGTGCATTTTACTAGCCATTTTATGCGCTTTGAGATGCCGCCTAGCCCAGTACGCTATCTGAAATAGGAGCGACGTAAATTGAACAAATGTGATAGAATCTCGCAGAAATCTTAAATTAACCATAATATAAAATGATCTAATCCGGTCTCTGTTTGCCCTACCCTAGAAGTTTAATAGTGCATTTTACTCGCCATTTCATGCGCACTGAGATGCCGCATAGCCCAATACGCTATCTGAAATAGGAGCGACGTAAATTGAACAAATGTGATAGAATTTCGCTGAATTCTTATATTAACCAAAATATAAAATGATGTAATCGGGTCTCTGATTGCCCTATCGTAGAAGTTTAATAGTGCATTTTACTCGCCATTCCACGCTCTTTAAGATGCCGCCTAGCCCAGTACGCTATCTGAAATAGGAGCGACGTAAATTGAACAAATGTGATAGAATTTTACTGAATTCTGAAATTAACCATAATATAAAATGATCTAATCGGGTCTCTGTTTGCCCTACCCTAGAAGTTTAGTAATGCATTTTACTCGTCATTTCATGCGCTTTGAGATGCCGCATAGCCCAATACGCTACCTGAAATAGGAGCGATGTAACTTGAACAAATGTGATAGAATTTCGCTGAATTCTTTTATTAACCATAATATAAAATGATCTAATCGGGTCTCTGTTTGCCCTACCCTAGAAGCTTAATAGTGCATTTTTTCGCCATTTCATGCGCTTTGAGATGCCGTTTAGCCCAATACGCTATCTGAAATAGGAGGGACGTAAATTGAACAAATGTGATAGAATTTCCCTGAATTCTTATATTAACCTTAATGTAAAATGATCTAATCGGGTCTCTGTTCGCCCTACCCTAGAAGTTTAATAGTGCCTTTTGCTCGCCATTTCATGCGCACTGAGATGCCGCATAGCCCAATACGCTACCTGAAATAGGAGCGACGTCAATTGAACAAATGTGATATAATTTCGCTGAATTCTTATATTAACCAAAATATAAAATGATCTAATCGGGTCCCTGATTGCCCTATCATAGAAGTTTAATAGTGCATTTTACTCGCCATTCCACGCGCTTTAAGATGCCGCCTATCCCAGTACGCTATCTGAAATAGGAGCGACGTAAATTGAACAAATGTGATAGAATTTTGATGAATTCTCAAATTAACCATAATATAAAATGGTCTATTCGGGTCTCTGTTTGCCCTACCCTAGAAGTTTAATAGTGCATTTTACTCGCCATTTCATGCCCTTTGAGGTGCCGCTTAGCCCAATATGCTATCTGAAATAGGAGCGACGTAAATTGAACAAATGTGATAGAATTTCGCTGAATTCTTATATTAACCAAAATATGAAATGATCTAATCGGGTCTCTGATTGCCCTATCATAGAAGTTTAATAGTATATTTTCCTCCCCATTCCACGCGCTTTAAGATGCCGCCTAGCCCAGTACGCTATCTGGAATAGGAGCGACGTAAATTGAACAAATGTGATAGGATTTCGCGGAATTCTTAAATTAACCATAATATGAAATGGTCTATTCGGGTCTCTGTTTGCCCTACCCTAGAAGTTTAATAGCGCATTTTACTCGCCATTTCATGCGCTTTGAGATGCCGTTTAGCCCAATACGCTATCTGAAATAGGAGCGATGTAAATTGAACAAATGTGATAGAATTTCGCTGAATTCTTATATTAACCAAAATATAAAATGATCTAATCGGGTCTCTGATTGCCCTATCATAGAAGTTTAATAGTGCATTTTACTCGCCATTCCACGCCTTTGAAGATGCCGCCTAGCCCAGTACGCTATCTGAAATAGGAGCGACGTAAATTGAACAAATGTGATAGAATTTTGCTGAATTCTTAAATTAACCATAATATAAAATGATCTAACCGGTTCTCTGTTTGCCCTACCCTAGGAGTTTAATAAGGCATTTTACTCGTCATTTCATGCGCATTGAGATGCCTATTAGCCCATTACGCTATCTGAAATAGGAGCGACGTAAATTGAACAAATGTGAGAGAATTTCCCTGAATTCTTATATTAACCTTAATGTGAAATGATCTAATCGGATCTCTGTTCTCCCTACCCTAGAAGTTTAATAGTCCATTTCACTCGCCATTCCACGCGCTATAAGATGCCGCTTAGCCCAATAAGCTATCTGAAATCGGAGCGACGTAAATTGAACAAATGTGATGGAATTTCGTTAAATTCCTACATTAACCAAAATATAAAATGATCTAATCAGTTCCCTGATTGCCCTACCCTAGAAGTTTAATAGTGCATTTTACTCGCCATTTCATGCGCTTTGAGATGCCGCTTAGCCCAATACGCTATCTGAAATAGGAGCGACGTAAATTGAACAAATGTGATAGAATTTCGCCGAATTCTTATATTAACCAAAATATAAAATGATCTAACCGGGTCTCTGATTGCCCTATCGTAGAAGTTTAATAGTGCATTTTACTCGCCATTCCACGCGCTTTAAGATGCCGCCTAGCCCAGTACGCTATCTGAAATAGGAACGACGTAAATTGTACAATTGTGATAGAATTTTGCTGAATTCTTAAATTAACCATAATATACAATGATCTAATCGGGTCTCCGTTTGCCCTACCCTAGAAGTTTAATAGTGCATTTTACTCGTCATTTCATGCGATTTGAGATGCCGCTTAGCCCAATACGCTATCTGAAATAGGAGCGACGTAAATTGAACAAATGTGATAGAATTTCGCCGAATTCTTATATTAACCAAAATATAAAATGATCTAATCGGGTCTCTGTTCGCCCTACCCTAGAAGATTAACTATGCATTTTACTAGCCATTTTATGCGCTTTGAGATGCCGCCTAGCCCAGTACGCTATCTGAAATAGGAGCGACGTAAATTGAACAAATGTGATAGAATCTCGCAGAATTCTTAAATTAACCATAATATAAAATGATCTAATCGGGTCTCTGTTTGCCCTACCCTAGAAGTTTAATAGTGCATTTTGCTCGCCATTTCATGCGCACTGAGACGCCGCATAGCCCAATACGCTATCTGAAATAGGAGCGACGTAAATTGAACAAATGTGATAGAATTTCGCTGAATTCTTATATTAACCAAAATATAAAATGATCTAATCGGGTCTCTGATTGCCCTGTCATAGAAGTTTAATAGTGCATTGTCCTCTCCATTCCACGCGCTTTAAGATGCCGCCTAGCCCAGTACGCTATCTGAAATAGGAGCGACGTAAATTGAACAAATGTGATAGAATTTTGCTGAATTCTTATATTAACCATAATAAAAAATGGTCTATTCGGGACTCCGTTTGCCCTACCCCAGAAGATTAATAGTGCATTTTACTCGCCATTTAATGCGCTTTGAGATGCCGCTTAGCCCAATACGCTATCTGAAATAAGAGCGACGTAAACTGAACAAATGTGATAGAATTTCGCTGAATTCTTATATTAACCAAAATATAAAATGATCTAATCGGGTCTCTCATTGCCTTATCATAGAAGTTTAATAGTGCATTTTAGTCGCCAGTCCACGCGCTTTAAGATGCCGCCTAGCCCAGTACGCTATCTGAAATAGGAGCGACGTAAATTGAACAAATGTGATAGAATTTCGCAGAATTCTTAAATTAACCATAATATAAAATGATCTAATCGGGTCTCTGTTTGCCCTACCCTAGAAGTTTAATAATGCATTTTACTCGTTATTTCATGCGCTTTGATATGCCGCTTAGCCCAATACGCTATCTGAAATAGGAGCGATGTAAATTGAGCAAATGTGATAGAATTTCGCTGAATTCTTATATTAACCTTAATGTAAAATGATTTAAACGGGTCTCTGTTCGCCCTACCCTAGAAATTTAATAGTGCATTTCACTCGACATTTCGTGCGCTTTGAGATGCCGCTTAGACCAATAAGCTATCTGAAATAGGAGCGACGTAAATTGAACAAATGTGATAGAATTTCGCTGAATTCTTACATTAACCAAAATATAAAATGATCTAATCGGGTCTCCGATTGCACTATCATAGAAGTTTAATAGTGCATTTTACTCGACATTCCACGCGCTTTATGATGCCGCCTAGCCCAGTACGCTATCTGAAATAGGAGCGACGTAAATTGAACAATTGTGATAGAATTTTGCTGAATTCTTAAATTAGCCATAATATAAAATGGTCTATTCGGGTCCCTGTTTGCCCTACCCTAGAAGTTTAATAGTGCATTTTACTCGCCATTTCATGCGCTTTGAGATGCCGCTTAGCCCAATACGCTATCTGAAATAGGAGCGACGTAAATTGAACAAATGTGATAGAGTTTCGCCGAATTCTTATATTAACCAAAATATAAAATGATCTAATCGGGTCTCTGATTGCCCTATCATAGAAGTTTAATAGTGCATTTTACTCGCCATTCCACGCGCTATAAGATGCCGCCTATCCCAGTACGCTATCTGAAATAGGAGCGACGTAAATTGAACAAATGTGATAGAATTTTGCTGAATTCTTAAATTAACCATAATATAAAATGATCTAATCGGGTCTCTGTTTGCCCTACCCTAGAAGTTTAATAGTGCATTTTACTCGCCATTTCATGCGCTTTGAGATGCCGTTTAGCCCAGTACGCTATCTGAAATAGGAGCGACGAAAATTGAACAAATGTGATAGAATTTCGCTGAATTCTTAAATGAACCATAATATAAAATGATCTAATCGGGTCTCTGTTTGCCCTACCTTAGAAGTTTAATAGTGCATTTTACTCGCCATGTCATGCGCTTTGAGATGCCGCCTAGCCCAATACGCTATCTGAAATAGGAGCGACGTAAATTGAAGAAATGTGATAGAATTTCGCCGAATTCTTATATTAACCAAAATCTAAAATGATCTAATCGGGTCCCTGATTGCCCTATCATAGAAGTTTAATAGTGCATTTTACTCGCCATTCCACGCGCTTTAAGATGCCGCCTAGCCCAGTACGCTATCTGAAATAGGAGCGACGTAAATTGAACAAATGTAATAGAATTTCCCTGAATTCTTATATTAACCTTAATGTAAAATGATCTAATCGGGTCACTGTTCGCCCTACCCTAGAAGTTTAATAGTGCATTTTACTCGTCATTTCATGCGCTTTGAGATGCCGCTTAGCCAAATACGCTACCTGAAATAGGAGCGATGTAAATTGAACAAATGTGATAGAATTTCGCTGAATTCTTTTATTAACCATAATATAAAATGATCTAATCGGGTCTCTGATTGCCCTATCATAGAAGTTTAATAGTGCATTTTACTCGCCATTCCACGCGCTTTAAGATGCCGCCTAGCCCAGTACGCTATCTGAAATAGGAGCGACGTAAGTTGAACAATTGTGATAGAATTTTGCTGAATTCTTAAATTAACCATAATATAAAATGGTCTATTCGGGTCTCTGTTTGCCCTCCCCTAGAAGTTTAATAGTGCATTTTACTCGCGATTTCATGCGCTTTGAGAAGCCGCTTAGCCCAATACGCTATCTGAAATAGGAGCGACGTAAATTGAACAAATGTGATAGAATTTCGCTGTAATCTTATATTAACCTTAATGTAAAATGATTTAATCGGGTCTCTGTTCGCCGTACCCTAGAAGTTTAATAGTGCATTTCACTCGTCCTTTCATGCGCGTTGAGATGCCGGTTAGCCCAATAAGCTATCTGAAATAGGAGCGAGGTAAATTCAACAAATGTGATAGAATTTCGCCGAATTCTTATATTAACCAAAATATAAAATGATCTAATCGGGTCCCTGATTGCCCTGTCATAGAAGTTTAATAGTGCATTTTACACGCCATTCCACGCGCTTTAAGATGCCGCCTAGCCCAGTACGCTATCTGAAATAGGAGCGACGTAAATTGAACAAATGTGATAGAATTTCCCTGAATTCTTATATTAACCTTAATGTAAAATGATCTAATCGGGTCTCTGTTCGCCCTATCCTAGAAGTTTAATAGTGCATTTCACTCGTCATTTCATGCGCTTTGAGATGCCGCTTAGCTTAATACGCTATCTGAAATAGGAGCGACGTAAATTGAACAAATGTGATAGAATTTCCCTGAATTCGTATATTAACCAAAATATAAAATGATCTAATCGGGTCTCTGATTGCCTTATCATAGATGTTTAATAGTGCATTTTACTCGCCATTCCACATGCTTTAAGATGCCGCCTAGCCCAGTACGCTATCTGAAATAGGAGCGACGTAAATTGAACAAATGTGATAGAATTTTGCTGAATTCGTAAATTAACCATAATATAAAATGATCTAATCGGGTCTCTGTTTGCCCTACCCTAGAAGTATAATAGTGCACTGTACTCGCCATTTCATGCGCGTTGAGATGCCGCTTAGCCCAATACGCTATCTGAAATAGGAGCGACGTTAATTGAACAAATGTGATAGAATTTCGCAGAATTCTTAAATTAACCATAATATAAAATGATCTAATCGGGTCTCTGTTTGCCCTACCCTAGAAGTTTAATAGTGCATTTCACTCGACATTTCATGCGCTTTGAGATGCCGCTTAGCCCAGTAAGCTATCTGAAATAGGAGCGACGTAAATTGAACAAATGTGATAGAATTTTGCTGAATTTTTAAATTAACCATAATATAAAATTATCTAATCGGGTCTCTGTTTGCCCTACCCTAGAAGTTTAATAGTGCATTTTACTCGCCATTTCATGCGCTTTGAGATGCCGTTTAGCCCAGTACGCTATCTGAAATAGGAGCGACGAAAATTGAACAAATGTGATAGAATTTCGCTGAATTCTTAAATGAACCATAATATAAAATAATCTAATCGGGTCTCTGTTTGCCCTACCCTAGAAGTTTAATAGTGCATTTTACTCGCCATTTCATGCGCTTTGAGATGCCGTTTAGCCCAGTACGCTATCTGAAATAGGAGCGACGTAAATTGTACAATTGTGATAGAATTTTGCTGAATTCTTAAATTAACCATAATATAAAATGATCTAATCGGGTCTCTGCTTGCCCTACCCTAGAAGTTTAATAGTGCATTTTACTCGTCATTTCATGCGCTTTGAGATGCCGCTTAGCCCAATACGCTATCTGAAATAGGAGCGACGTAAATTGATCAAATATGATAGAATTTCGCCGAATTCTTATATTAAGCAAAATATAAAATGATCTAATCGGGTCTCTGTTCGCCCTACCCTAGAAGATTAATTGTGCATTTTACTAGCCATTTTATGCGCTTTGAGATGCCGCCTAGCCCAGTACGCTATCTGAAATAGGAGCGACGTAAATTGAACAAATGTGATAGAATCTCGCAGAAATCTTAAATTAACCATAATATAAAATGATCTAATCCGGTCTCTGTTTGCCCTACCCTAGAAGTTTAATAGTGCATTTTACTCGCCATTTCATGCGCACTGAGATGCCGCATAGCCCAATACGCTATCTGAAATAGGAGCGACGTAAATTGAACAAATGTGATAGAATTTCGCTGAATTCTTATATTAACCAAAATATGAAATGATCTAATCGGGTCTCTGATTGCCCTATCATAGAAGTTTAATAGTATATTTTCCTCCCCATTCCACGCGCTTTAAGATGCCGCCTAGCCCAGTACGCTATCTGGAATAGGAGCGACGTAAATTGAACAAATGTGATAGGATTTCGCGGAATTCTTAAATTAACCATAATATGAAATGGTCTATTCGGGTCTCTGTTTGCCCTACCCTAGAAGTTTAATAGCGCATTTTACTCGCCATTTCATGCGCTTTGAGATGCCGTTTAGCCCAATACGCTATCTGAAATAGGAGCGATGTAAATTGAACAAATGTGATAGAATTTCGCTGAATTCTTATATTAACCAAAATATAAAATGATCTAATCGGGTCTCTGATTGCCCTATCATAGAAGTTTAATAGTGCATTTTACTCGCCATTCCACGCCTTTGAAGATGCCGCCTAGCCCAGTACGCTATCTGAAATAGGAGCGACGTAAATTGAACAAATGTGTTAGAATTTTGCTGAATTCTTAAATTAACCATAATATAAAATGATCTAACCGGTTCTCTGTTTGCCCTACCCTAGGAGTTTAATAAGGCATTTTACTCGTCATTTCATGCGCATTGAGATGCCGTTTAGCCCATTACGCTATCTGAAATAGGAGCGACGTAAATTGAACAAATGTGAGAGAATTTCCCTGAATTCTTATATTAACCTTAATGTGAAATGATCTAATCGGATCTCTGTTCTCCCTACCCTAGAAGTTTAATAGTCCATTTCACTCGCCATTCCACGCGCTATAAGATGCCGCTTAGCCCAATAAGCTATCTGAAATCGGAGCGACGTAAATTGAACAAATGTGATGGAATTTCGTTAAATTCCTACATTAACCAAAATATAAAATGATCTAATCAGTTCCCTGATTGCCCTACCCTAGAAGTTTAATAGTGCATTTTACTCGCCATTTCATGCGCTTTGAGATGCCGCTTAGCCCAATACGCTATCTGAAATAGGAGCGACGTAAATTGAACAAATGTGATAGAATTTCGCCGAATTCTTATATTAACCAAAATATAAAATGATCTAACCGGGTCTCTGATTGCCCTATCGTAGAAGCTTAATAGTTCATTTTACTCGCCATTCGACGCGCTTTAAGATGCCGCCTAGCCCAGTACGCTATCTGAAATAGGAACGACGTAAATTGTACAATTGTGATAGAATTTTGCTGAATTCTTAAATTAACCATAATATACAATGATCTAATCGGGTCTCCGTTTGCCCTACCCTAGAAGTTTAATAGTGCATTTTACTCGTCATTTCATGCGATTTGAGATGCCGCTTAGCCCAATACGCTATCTGAAATAGGAGCGACGTAAATTGAACAAATGTGATAGAATTTCGCCGAATTCTTATATTAACCAAAATATAAAATGATCTAATCGGGTCTCTGTTCGCCCTACCCTAGAAGATTAACTATGCATTTTACTAGCCATTTTATGCGCTTTGAGATGCCGCCTAGCCCAGTACGCTATCTGAAATAGGAGCGACGTAAATTGAACAAATGTGATAGAATCTCGCAGAATTCTTAAATTAACCATAATATAAAATGATCTAATCGGGTCTCTGTTTGCCCTACCCTAGAAGTTTAATAGTGCATTTTGCTCGCCATTTCATGCGCACTGAGACGCCGCATAGCCCAATACGCTATCTGAAATAGGAGCGACGTAAATTGAACAAATGTGATAGAATTTCGCTGAATTCTTATATTAACCAAAATATAAAATGATCTAATCGGGTCTCTGATTGCCCTGTCATAGAAGTTTAATAGTGCATTGTCCTCGCCATTCCACGCGCTTTAAGATGCGGCATAGCCCAGTACGCTATCTGAAATAGGAACGACGTAAATTGTACAATTGTGGTAGAATTTTGCTGAATTCTTATATTAACCATAATAAAAAATGATCTAATCGGGTCTCTGTTTGCCGTACCCTAGAAGATTAATAGTGCATTTTACTCGCCATTTCATGCGCTTTGAGATGCCGCTTAGACCAGTACGCTATCTGAAATAGGAGCGACGTAAATTGAACAAATGTGATAGAATTTCGCCGAATTCTTATATTAACCAAAATATAAAATGATCTAACCGGGTCTCTGATTGCTCTATCATAGAAGTTTAATAGTGCATTTTACTCGCCATTCCACGCGCTTTACGATGCCGCCTAGACCAGTACGCTATTTGAAATAGGAACGACGTAAATTGTACAATTGTGATAGAATTTTGCTGAATTCTTAAATTAACCATAATATAAAATGATCTAATCGGGTCTCTGTTTGCCCTACCCTAGAAGTTTAATAGTGCATTTTACACGTCATTTCATGCGCTTTGAGATGCCGCTTAGCCCAATACGCTATCTGAAATAGGAGCGACGTAAATTGATCAAATATGATAGAATTTCGCCGAATTCTTATATTAAGCAAAATATAAAATGATCTAATCGGGTCTCTGTTCGCCCTACCCTAGAAGATTAATTGTGCATTTTACTAGCCATTTTATGCGCTTTGAGATGCCGCCTAGCCCAGTACGCTATCTGAAATAGGAGCGACGTAAATTGAACAAATGTGATAGAATCTCGCAGAAATCTTAAATTAACCATAATATAAAATGATCTAATCCGGTCTCTGTTTGCCCTACCCTAGAAGTTTAATAGTGCATTTTACTCGCCATTTCATGCGCACTGAGATGCCGCATAGCCCAATACGCTATCTGAAATAGGAGCGACGTAAATTGAACAAATGTGATAGAATTTCGCTGAATTCTTATATTAACCAAAATATAAAATGATGTAATCGGGTCTCTGATTGCCCTATCATAGAAGTTTAGTAGTGCATTTTACTCGCCATTCTACGCGCTTTAAGATGCCACCTATCCCAGTACGCTATCTGAAATAGGAGCGACGTAAATTGAACAAATGTGATAGAATTTTGCTGAATTCTTAAATTAACCATAATAAAAAATGATCTAATCGAGTCTCTGTTTGCCCTACCCTAGAAGATTAATAGTGCATTTTACTCGCCATTTCATGCGCTTTGAGATGCCGCTTAGCCCAATACGCTATCTGAAATAGGAGCGACGTAAATTGAACAAATGTGATAGAATTTCGCCGAATTCTTATATTAACCAAAATATAAAATGATCTAACCGGGTCTCTGATTGCTCTATCATAGAAGTTTAATAGTGCATTTTACTCGCCATTCCACGCGCTTTACGATGCCGCCTAGACCAGTACGCTATTTGAAATAGGAACGACGTAAATTGTACAATTGTGATACAATTTTGCTGAATTCTTAAATTAACCATAATATAAAATGATCTAATCGGGTCTCTGTTCGCCCTACCCTAGAAGATTAATTGTGCATTTTACTCGCCATTTCATGCGCACTGAGATGCCGCATAGCCCAATACGCTATCTGAAATAGGAGCGACGTAAATTGAACAAATGTGATAGAACTTCGCTGAATTCTTATATTAACCAAAATATAAAATGATGTAATCGGGTCTCTGATTGCCCTATCGTAGAAGTTTAATAGTGCATTTTACTCGCCATTCCACGCTCTTTAAGATGCCGCCCATCCCAGTGCGCTATCTGAAATAGGAGGGACGTAAATTGAACAAATGTGATAGAATTTTCTGAATTCTTAAATTAACCATAATATAAAATGATCTAATCGTGTCTCTGTTTGCCCTACCCTAGAAGAATAATAGTGCATTTTACTCGCCATTTCATGCGCTTTGAGATGCCGCTTAGCCCAATACGCTATCTGAAATAGGAGCGACGTAAATTGAACAAATGTGATAGAATTTCGCTGAATTTTTAAATTAACCATAATATAGAATGATCTAATCGGGTCTCTGTTTGCCCTACCCTATAAGTTTATTAGTGCATTTTACTCGCCATTCATGCGCTTTGAGATGCCGCTTAGCCCAATACGCTATCTGAAATAGGAGCGACGTAAATTGAACAAATGTGATAGAATTTCGCCGAATTCTTATATTAACCAAAATATAAAATGATCTAATCGGGTCTGTGATTGCCCTATCATAGAAGTTTAATAGTATATTTTCCTCCCCATTCCACCCGCTGTAAGATGCCGCCTAGCCCAGTACGCTATCTGAAATAGGAACGACGTAAATTGAACAAATGTGATAGAATTTCGCAGAATTCTTAAATTAACCATAATATAAAATGATCTAATCGGGTCTCTGTTTGCCCTACCCTAGAAGTTTAATAATGCATTTTACTCGTCATTTCATGCGCTTTGAGATACCGCTTAGCCCAATACGCTATCTGAAATAGGAGCGACGTAAATTGAACAAATGTGATAGAATTTCACTGAATTCTTAAATTAACCATAATATAAAATCATCTAATCGGGTCTCTGTTTGCCCTACCCTACAAGTTTAATAGTGCATTTTACTCACCATTTCATGCGCTTTGAGGTGCCGCTTATCCCAATATTCTATCTGAAATAGGAGCGACGTAAATTGAACAAATGTGATAGAATTTCGCTGAATTCTTATATTAACCAAAATATAAAATGATCTAATCGGGTCTCTGATTGCCCTATCATAGGAGTTTAATAGTACATTTTCCTCCCCATTCCACGCGCTTTAAGATGCCGCCTAGCCCAGTACCCTATCTGAAATAGGAGCGACGTAAATTGAACAAATGTGATAGAATTTCGCTGAATTCTTAAATTAACCATAATATAAAATGATCTAGTCGGGTCTCTGTTTGCCCTACCCTAGAAGTTTAATAGTGCATTTTACCCGCCATGTCATGCGCTTTGAGATGCCGCTTAGCCCAATACGCTATCTGAAATAGGAGCGACGTAAATTGAACAAATGTGATAGAATTTCGCCGAATTCTTATATTAACCAAAATATAAAATGATCTAACCGGGTCTCTGATTGCCCTATCGTAGAAGCTTAATAGTTCATTTTACTCGCCATTCGACGCGCTTTAAGATGCCGCCTAGCCCAGTACGCTATCTGAAATAGGAACGACGTAAATTGTACAATTGTGATAGAATTTTGCTGAATTCTTAAATTAACCATAATATAAAATGATCTAATCGGGTCTCTGTTTGCCCTACCCTAGAAGTTTAATAGTGCATTTTACTCGTCATTTCATGCGATTTGAGATGCCGCTTAGCCCAATACGCTATCTGAAATAGGAGCGACGTAAATTGAACAAATGTGATAGAATTTCGCCGAATTCTTATATTAACCAAAATATAAAATGATCTAATCGGGTCTCTGTTCGCCCTACCCTAGAAGATTAACTATGCATTTTACTAGCCATTTTATGCGCTTTGAGATGCCGCCTAGCCCAGTACGCTATCTGAAATAGGAGCGACGTAAATTGAACAAATGTGATAGAATCTCGCAGAATTCTTAAATTAACCATAATATAAAATGATCTAATCGGGTCTCTGTTTGCCCTACCCTAGAAGTTTAATAGTGCATTGTCCTCGCCATTCCACGCGCTTTAAGATGCGGCATAGCCCAGTACGCTATCTGAAATAGGAACGACGTAAATTGTACAATTGTGGTAGAATTTTGCTGAATTCTTATATTAACCATAATAAAAAATGATCTAATCGGGTCTCTGTTTGCCGTACCCTAGAAGATTAATAGTGCATTTTACTCGCCATTTCATGCGCTTTGAGATGCCGCTTAGACCAATACGCTATCTGAAATAGGAGCGACGTAAATTGAACAAATGTGATAGAATTTCGCCGAATTCTTATATTAACCAAAATATAAAATGATCTAACCGGGTCTCTGATTGCTCTATCATAGAAGTTTAATAGTGCATTTTACTCGCCATTCCACGCGCTTTACGATGCCGCCTAGACCAGTACGCTATTTGAAATAGGAACGACGTAAATTGTACAATTGTGATAGAATTTTGCTGAATTCTTAAATTAACCATAATATAAAATGATCTAATCGGGTCTCTGTTTGCCCTACCCTAGAAGGTTAATAGTGCATTTTACTCGTCATTTCATGCGCTTTGAGATGCCGCTTAGACCAATACGCTATCTGAAATAGGAGCGACGTAAATTGATCAAATATGATAGAATTTCGCCGAATTCTTATATTAAGCAAAATATAAAATGATCTAATCGGGTCTCTGTTCGCCCTACCCTAGAAGATTAATTGTGCATTTTACTAGCCATTTTATGCGCTTTGAGATGCCGCCTAGCCCAGTACGCTATCTGAAATAGGAGCGACGTAAATTGAACAAATGTGATAGAATCTCGCAGAAATCTTAAATTAACCATAATATAAAATGATCTAATCCGGTCTCTGTTTGCCCTACCCTAGAAGTTTAATAGTGCATTTTACTCGCCATTTCATGCGCACTGAGATGCCGCATAGCCCAATACGCTATCTGAAATAGGAGCGACGTAAATTGAACAAATGTGATAGAATTTCGCTGAATTCTTATATTAACCAAAATATAAAATGATGTAATCGGGTCTCTGATTGCCCTATCATAGAAGTTTAATAGTGCATTTTACTCGCCATTCTACGCGCTTTAAGATGCCACCTATCCCAGTACGCTATCTGAAATAGGAGCGACGTAAATTGAACAAATGTGATAGAATTTTGCTGAATTCTTAAATTAACCATAATAAAAAATGATCTAATCGAGTCGCTGTTTGCCCTACCCTAGAAGATTAATAGTGCATTTTACTCGCCATTTCATGCGCTTTGAGATGCCGCTTAGCCCAATACGCTATCTGAAATAGGAGCGACGTAAATTGAACAAATGTGATAGAATTTCGCCGAATTCTTATATTAACCAAAATATAAAATGATGTAATCGGGTCTCTGATTGCCCTATCGTAGAAGTTTAATAGTGCATTTTACTCGCCATTCCACGCTCTTTAAGATGCCGCCCATCCCAGTGCGCTATCTGAAATAGGAGGGACGTAAATTGAACAAATGTGATAGAATTTTCTGAATTCTTAAATTAACCATAATATAAAATGATCTAATCGTGTCTCTGTTTGCCCTACCCTAGAAGATTAATAGTGCATTTTACTCGCCATTTCATGCGCTTTGAGATGCCGCTTAGCCCAATACGCTATCTGAAATAGGAGCGACGTAAATTGAACAAATGTGATAGAATTTCGCTGAATTTTTAAATTAACCATAATATAGAATGATCTAATCGGGTCTCTGTTTGCCCTACCCTATAAGTTTATTTAGTGCATTTTACTCGCCATTCATGCGCTTTGAGATGCCGCTTAGCCCAATACGCTATCTGAAATAGGAGCGACGTAAATTGAACAAATGTGATAGAATTTCGCCGAATTCTTATATTAACCAAAATATAAAATGATCTAATCGGGTCTGTGATTGCCCTATCATAGAAGTTTAATAGTATATTTTCCTCCCCATTCCACCCGCTGTAAGATGCCGCCTAGCCCAGTACGCTATCTGAAATAGGAGCGACGTAAATTGAACAAATGTGATAGAATTTCGCAGAATTCTTAAATTAACCATAATATAAAATGATCTAATCGGGTCTCTGTTTGCCCTACCCTAGAAGTTTAATAATGCATTTTACTCGTCATTTCATGCGCTTTGAGATACCGCTTAGCCCAATACGCTATCTGAAATAGGAGCGACGTAAATTGAACAAATGTGATAGAATTTCGCTGAATTCTTAAATTAACCATAATATAAAATCATCTAATCGGGTCTCTGTTTGCCCTACCCTACAAGTTTAATAGTGCATTTTACTCACCATTTCATGCGCTTTGAGGTGCCGCTTATCCAAATATTCTATCTGAAATAGGAGCGACGTAAATTGAACAAATGTGATAGAATTTCGCTGAATTCTTATATTAACCAAAATATAAAATGATCTAATCGGGTCTCTGATTGCCCTATCATAGGAGTTTAATAGTACATTTTCCTCCCCATTCCACGCGCTTTAAGATGCCGCCTAGCCCAGTACCCTATCTGAAATAGGAGCGACGTAAATTGAACAAATGTGATAGAATTTCGCTGAATTCTTAAATTAACCATAATATAAAATGATCTAGGCGGGTCTCTGTTTGCCCTACCCTAGAAGTTTAATAGTGCATTTTACCCGCCATGTCATGCGCTTTGAGATGCCGCTTAGCCCAATACGCTATCTGAAACAGGAGCGACGTAAATTGAACAAATGTGATAGAATTTCGCTGAATTCTTATGTTAACCAAAATATAAAATGATCTAATCGGGTCTCTGATTGCCCTATCATAGAAATTTAATAGTGCATTTTACTCGCCATTTCATGCGCTTTGAGATGCCGCTTAGCCCAATACGCAATCTGAAATAGGAGCGACGTAAATTGAACAAATGTGATAGAATTTCGCTGAATTCTTAAATTAACCATAATATAAAATGATCTAATCGGGTCTCTGTTTGCCCTACCCTAGAAGTTTAATAGTGCATTTTACCCGCCATGTCATGCGCTTTGAGATGCCGCTTAGCCCAATACGCTATCTGAAACGGGAGCGACGTAAATTGAACAAATGTGATAGAATTTTTCTGAATTCTTAAATTAACCATAATATAACATGATCTAATCGGTTCTCTGTTTGCCCTACCCTAGAAGTTTGATAGTGCATTTTACTCGCCATTTCATGCGCATTGAGATGCCGTTTAGCCCATTACGCTATCTGAAATAGGAGCGACGTAAATTGAACAAATGTTAGAGAATTTCCCTGAATTCTTATATTAACCTTAATGTGAAATGACCTAATCGGGTCTCTGTTCCCCCTACCCTAGAAGTTTAATAGTGCATTTTACTCGCCATTTCATGCGCTTTGAGATGCCGCTTAGCCCGATACGCTATCTGAACTAGGAGCGACGTAAATTGAACAAATGTGATAGAATTTCGCTGAATTCTTATATTAACCTTAACGTAAAATGATCTAATCGGGTCTCTGTTCGCCCTACCCTAGAGGTTTAATAGTGCATTTTACTCGCCATTTCATGCGCTTTGACATGCCGCTTAGCCCAATACGCTATCTGAAATAGGAGCGACGTTAATTGAACAAATGTGATAGAATTTCGCAGAATTCTTAAATTAACCATAATATAAAATGATCTAATCGGGTCTCTGTTTGCCCTACCCTAGAAGTTTAATAATGCATTTTACTGGCCATTTCATGCGCATTGAGATGCCGTTTAGCCCATTACGCTATCTGAAATAGGAGCGACGTAAATTGAACAAATGTGAGAGAATTTCCCTGAATTCTTATATTAACCTTAATGTGAAATGATCTAATCGGGTCTCTGTTCTCCCTACCCTAGAAGTTTAATAGTCCATTTCACTCGTCATTTCATGCGCTTTGAGATGCCGCTTAGCCCAATACGCTATCTGAAATAGGAGCGACGTAAATTGAACAAATGTGAAAGAATTTCGCTGAATTCTTATATTAACCAAAATATAAAATGATCTAATCGGGTCTCTGATTGCCCTATCATAGAAGTTTAATAATATATTTTCCTCCCCATTCCACGCGCTTTAAGATGCCGGATAGCCCACTACGCTATCTGAAATAGGAGCGACGTAAATTGAACAAATGTGAGAGAATTTTGCTGAATTCTTAAATTAACCATAATATGAAATGATCTAATCGGTTCTCTGTTTGCCCTACCCTAGAAGTTTGATAGTGCATTTTACTCGCCATTTCATGCGCATTGAGATGCCGTTTAGCCCATTACGCTATCTGAAATAGGAGCGACGTAAATTGAACAAATGTGAGAGAATTTCCCTGAATTCTTATATTAACCTTAATGTGAAATGATCTAATCGGGTCTCTGTTCTCCCTACCCTAGAAGTTTAATAGTGCATTTTACTCGCCATTTCATGCGCTTTGAGATGCCGCTTAGCCCAATACGCTATCTGAAATAGGAGCGACGTAAATTGAACAAATGTGATAGAATTTTGCTGAATTCTTAAATTAACCATAATATAAAATGACCTAATCCGGTCTCTGTTTGCCCTACCCTAGAAGTTTAATAGTGCATTTTACTCGCCATGTCATGCGCTTTGAGATGCCGCTTAGCCCAATACGCTATCTGAAATAGGAGCGACGTAAATTGAAGAAATGTGATAGAATTTCGCCGAATTCTTATATTAACCAAAATATAAAATGATCTAATCGGGTCTCTGATTGCCCTATCATAGAAGTTTAATAGTGCATTTTACTCGCCATTCCTCGCGCTTTAAGATGCCGCCTAGACCAGTACGCTATCTGAAATAGGAGCGACGTAAATGGAACAAATGTAATAGAATTTCCCTGAATTCTTATATTAACCTTAATGTAAAATGATCTAATCGGGTCTCTGTTCGCCCTACCCTAGAAGTTTAATAGTGCATTTTACTCGCCATTTCATGCGCTTCTTATATTAACCAAAATATAAAATGATCTAATCGGGTCTCTGATTGCCCTATCATAGAAGTTTAATAATATATTTTCCTCCCCATTCCACGCGCTTTAAGATGCCGCCTAGCCCACTACGCTATCTGAAATAGGAGCGACGTTAATTGAACAAATGTGATAGAATTTCGCAGAATTTTTAAATTAACCATAATATAAAATGATCAAATCGGGTCTCCGTTCGCCCTAGCCTAGAAGTTTAATAGTCCATTTCACTCGTTATTTCATGCGCTTTGAGATGCCGCTTAGCCAAATACGCTACCTGAAATAGGAGCGATGTAAATTGAACAAATGTGATAGAATTTCGCTGAATTCTTATATTAATCAAAATATAAAATGATCTAATCGGGTCTCCGATTGCCCAAACATAGAAGTTTAATAGTGCATTTTACTCGCCATTCCACGCGCTTTAAGATGCCGCCTAGCCCAGTACGCTATCTGAAATAGGAGCGACGTAAATTGAACAAATGTAATAGAATTTCCCTGAATTCTTATGTAGCAGCTACGGCACTGCTACCACATCCCTGCCGTGAAAGATCGAGATGTTACCCACGCTAACTTCCTTTTCTTTAAATGCTTACGGTCTATCTTTCTTTAAAAGTGTACGAACACAGGCGCGTCGTAGACCGGCAACGGACGACGGTTGCCGATTGCGCGACGAGTTTTTTCTGTTGTTTTCTGACCGCGCACCGCGGTTACCATACGAGAACACGAGGCAGAACCTCTTGCGACTCGCCACGTGTACAACCGCGCGACGCAGAGAATATCTGTTCTTATTCTGTTATATTAATTGTAAATAAATTGAGCGTGTAGCGCAATCGGAGTTATCCATTACGCACACATTCACCTCACTTATATTAACCTTAATGTAAAATGATCTAATCGGGTCGCTGTTCGCCCTACCCTAGAACTTTAATAGTGCATTTTACTCGTCATTTCATGCGCTTTGAGATGCCGCTTAGCCCAATACGCTACCTGAAATAGGAGCGATGTAACTTGAACAAATGTGATAGAATTTCGCTGAATTCTTTTATTAACCATAATATAAAATGATCTAATCGGGTCTCTGTTTGCCCTACCCTAGAAGCTTAATTGTGCGTTTTCTCGCCATTTCATGCGCTTTGAGATGCCGCTTAGCCCAATACGCTATCTGAAATAGGAGGGACGTAAATTGAACAAATGTGATAGAATTTCCCTGAATTCTTATATTAACCTTAATGTAAAATGATCTAATCGGGTCTCTGTTCGCCCTACCCTAGATGTTTAATAGTGCCTTTTGCTCGCCATTTCATGCGCACTGAGATGCCGCATAGCCCAATACGCTACCTGAAATAGGAGCGACGTCAATTGAACAAATGTGATATAATTTCGCTGAATTCTTATATTAACCAAAATATAAAATGATCTAATCGGGTCCCTGATTGCCCTATCATAGAAGTTTAATAGTGCATTTTACTCGCCATTCCACGCGCTTTAAGATGCCGCCTATCCCAGTACGCTATCTGAAACAGGAGCGACGTAAATTGAACAAATGTGATAGAATTTTGATGAATTCTCAAATTAACCATAATATAAAATGGTCTATTCGGGTCTCTGTTTGCCCTACCCTAGAAGTTTAATAGTGCATTTTACTCGCCATTTCATGCCCTGTGAGGTGCCGCTTAGCCCAATATGCTATCTGAAATAGGAGCGACGTAAATTGAACAAATGTGATAGAATTTCGCTGAATTCTTATATTAACCAAAATATGAAATGATCTAATCGGGTCTCTGACTGCCCTATCATAGAAGTTTAATAGTATATTTTCCTCCCCATTCCACGCGCTTTAAGATGCCGCCTAGCCCAGTACGCTATCTGGAATAGGAGCGACGTAAATTGAACAAATGTGATAGAATTTTGATGAATTCTCAAATTAACCATAATATGAAATGGTCTATTCGGGTCTCTGTTTGCCCTACCCTAGAAGTTTAATAGCGCATTTTACTCGCCATTTCATGCGCTTTGAGATGCCGTTTAGCCCAATACGCTATCTGAAATAGGAGCGATGTAAATTGAACAAATGTGATAGAATTTCGCTGAATTCTTATATTAACCAAAATATAAAATGATCTAATCGGGTCTCTGATTGCCCTATCATAGAAGTTTAATAGTGCATTTTACTCGCCATTCCACGCCTTTGAAGATGCCGCCTAGCCCAGTACGCTATCTGAAATAGGAGCGACGTAAATTGAACAAATGTGATAGAATTTTGCTGAATTCTTAAATTAACCATAATATAAAATGATCTAACCGGTTCTCTGTTTGCCCTACCCTAGGAGTTTAATAAGGCATTTTACTCGTCATTTCATGCGCATTGAGATGCCGTTTAGCCCATTACGCTATCTGAAATAGGAGCGACGTAAATTGAACAAATGTGAGAGAATTTCCCTGAATTCTTATATTAACCTTAATGTGAAATGATCTAATCGGATCTCTGTTCTCCCTACCCTAGAAGTTTAATAGTCCATTTCACTCGCCATTCCACGCGCTATAAGATGCCGCTTAGCCCAATAAGCTATCTGAAATCGGAGCGACGTAAATTGAACAAATGTGATGGAATTTCGTTAAATTCCTACATTAACCAAAATATAAAATGATCTAATCAGTTCCCTGATTGCCCTACCCTAGAAGTTTAATAGTGCATTTTACTCGCCATTTCATGCGCTTTGAGATGCCGCTTAGCCCAATACGCTATCTGAAATAGGAGCGACGTAAATTGAACAAATGTGATAGAATTTCGCCGAATTCTTATATTAACCAAAATATAAAATGATCTAACCGGGTCTCTGATTGCCCTATCGTAGAAGCTTAATAGTTCATTTTACTCGCCATTCGACGCGCTTTAAGATGCCGCCTAGCCCAGTACGCTATCTGAAATAGGAACGACGTAAATTGTACAATTGTGATAGAATTTTGCTGAATTCTTAAATTAACCATAATATAAAATGATCTAATCGGGTCTCTGTTTGCCCTACCCTAGAAGTTTAATAGTGCATTTTACTCGTCATTTCATGCGATTTGAGATGCCACCTATCCCAGTACGCTATCTGAAATAGGAGCGACGTAAATTGAACAAATGTGATAGAATTTCGCCGAATTCTTATATTAACCAAAATATAAAATGATCTAATCGGGTCTCTGTTCGCCCTACCCTAGAAGATTAACTATGCATTTTACTAGCCATTTTATGCGCTTTGAGATGCCGCCTAGCCCAGTACGCTATCTGAAATAGGAGCGACGTAAATTGAACAAATGTGATAGAATCTCGCAGAATTCTTAAATTAACCATAATATAAAATGATCTAATCGGGTCTCTGTTTGCCCTACCCTAGAAGTTTAATAGTGCATTTTGCTCGCCATTTCATGCGCACTGAGATGCCGCATAGCCCAATACGCTATCTGAAATAGGAGCGACGTAAATTGAACAAATGTGATAGAATTTCGCTGAATTCTTATATTAACCAAAATATAAAATGATCTAATCGGGTCTCTGATTGCCCTGTCATAGAAGTTTAATAGTGCATTGTCCTCGCCATTCCACGCGCTTTAAGATGCGGCATAGCCCAGTACGCTATCTGAAATAGGAACGACGTAAATTGTACAATTGTGGTAGAATTTTGCTGAATTCTTATATTAACCATAATAAAAAATGATCTAATCGGGTCTCTGTTTGCCGTACCCTAGAAGATTAATAGTGCATTTTACTCGCCATTTCATGCGCTTTGAGATGCCGCTTAGACCAATACGCTATCTGAAATAGGAGCGACGTAAATTGAACAAATGTGATAGAATTTCGCCGAATTCTTATATTAACCAAAATATAAAATGATCTAACCGGGTCTCTGATTGCTCTATCATAGAAGTTTAATAGTGCATTTTACTCGCCATTCCACGCGCTTTACGATGCCGCCTAGACCAGTACGCTATTTGAAATAGGAACGACGTAAATTGTACAATTGTGATAGAATTTTGCTGAATTCTTAAATTAACCATAATATAAAATGATCTAATCGGGTCTCTGTTTGCCCTACCCTAGAAGTTTAATAGTGCATTTTACTCGTCATTTCATGCGCTTTGAGATGCCGCTTAGCCCAATACGCTATCTGAAATAGGAGCGACGTAAATTGATCAAATATGATAGAATTTCGCCGAATTCTTATATTAAGCAAAATATAAAATGATCTAATCGGGTCTCTGTTCGCCCTACCCTAGAAGATTAATTGTGCATTTTACTAGCCATTTTATGCGCTTTGAGATGCCGCCTAGCCCAGTACGCTATTTGAAATAGGAGCGACGTAAATTGAACAAATGTGATAGAATCTCGCAGAAATCTTAAATTAACCATAATATAAAATGATCTAATCCGGTCTCTGTTTGCCCTACCCTAGAAGTTTAATAGTGCATTTTACTCGCCATTTCATGCGCACTGAGATGCCGCATAGCCCAATACGCTATCTGAAATAGGAGCGACGTAAATTGAACAAATGTGATAGAATTTCGCTGAATTCTTATATTAACCAAAATATAAAATGATGTAATCGGGTCTCTGATTGCCCTATCATAGAAGTTTAATAGTGCATTTTACTCGCCATTCTACGCGCTTTAAGATGCCACCTATCCCAGTACGCTATCTGAAATAGGAGCGACGTAAATTGAACAAATGTGATAGAATTTCGCTGAATTCTTAAATTAACCATAATATAAAATCATCTAATCGGGTCTCTGTTTGCCCTACCCTACAAGTTTAATAGTGCATTTTACTCACGATTTCATGCGCTTTGAGGTGCCGCTTATCCCAATATTCTATCTGAAATAGGAGCGACGTAAATTGAACAAATGTGATAGAATTTCGCTGAATTCTTATATTAACCAAAATATAAAATGATCTAATCGGGTCTCTGATTGCCCTATCATAGGAGTTTAATAGTATATTTTCCTCCCCATTCCACGCGCTTTAAGATGCCGCCTAGCCCAGTACCCTATCTGAAATAGGAGCGACGGAAATTGAACAAATGTGATAGAATTTCGCTGAGTTCTTAAATTAACCATAATATAAAATGATCTAATCGGGTCTCTGTTTGCCCTACCCTAGAAGTTTAATAGTGCATTTTACCCGCCATGTCATGCGCTTTGAGATGCCGCTTAGCCCAATACGCTATCTGAAACGGGAGCGACGTAAATTGAACAAATGTGATAGAATTTTGCTGAATTCTTAAATTAACCATAATATAACATGATCTAATCGGTTCTCTGTTTGCCCTACCCTAGAAGTTTGATAGTGCATTTTACTCGCCATTTCATGCGCATTGAGATGCCGTTTAGCCCATTACGCTATCTGAAATAGGAGCGACGTAAATTGAACAAATGTGAGAGAATTTCCCTGAATTCTTATGTAGCAGCTACGGCACTGCTACCACATCCCTGCCGTGAAAGATCGAGATATTACCCTCGCTTAGTTTCTTTTCTTTAAATGCTTACGGTCTATCTTTCTTTAAAAGTGTACGAACACAGGCGCGTCGTAGACCGGCAACGGACGACGGTTGCCGATTGCGCGACGAGTTTTTTTTCTGTTGTTTTCTGACCGCGCGCCGCGGTCACCATACGAGAACACGAGGCAGAACCTCTTGCGACTCACCACGTGTACGACCGTGCGACGCAGACAATACCTGTTCTTATTCTGTTATATTAATTGTAAATAAATTGAGCGTGTAACGCAAATCGGAGTTATCCATTACGCACACATTCACCTCAATTATTGGTGACCCCGACGTGATCGCGACGTGATCGTGAAGTGATTGTGATCGTGATCGTGATCGTGACAAGACAAAATTTTTTTTTTTTTCTCCATCGACCGTATTTCTTCAAAGACTTCCGTGAACTTTTTATACAATAGTGTAATTCGCGCAGAACTGCTAAAAGTGTAAGTGATCTCTCCGCTGAAGCAGCAATACAGCCATGAACGCGGATATCCCTGCCAACGCCTCCACGAGCAGAGCGTCGATAGAAAGAGTCGCCGTTCGTATACCGGATTTTTGCCCTAGCGATCCGGAAATGTGGTTCAGCATGGTGGAAAGGAGTTTTGAGGTATCCGGAGTGACCACCGACAGCACCAGGTTCGGGTATATCCTGAGTGCCCTGGATCCACGCTACGCCACAGAGGTTCGAGACATAATAATGAACCCGCCAGCGACCGGTCAGTACGAAAAATTAAAAACCGAGCTGATCCGACGTTTGAGCGTGTCTCAAGAGCAGAAGACGCGACGCCTCTTGGAGCATGAGGAAATAGGCGATCGGAAACCTTCGCAATTTTTGAGGCATCTGCGCAGCCTAGCCGGGACGCAAGTATCAGACGCCTTATTGCGAACCCTTTGGCTAGGGAGGTTACCGACGAGCACGCAGGTAATTTTAGCCACGCAGAAGGACACGGAACTGGACAAAGTGGCCGAGCTGGCGGACGCTATCACCGATGCCAGGCCTCATCGCCATCAAATTGCCGAAGCGTCACCCCCGGCGCCGCAGGAAATCGACGCAGGTAGGTCCCTCGAGGCTTAATTGCAACTGAAAATGTCGCAGCTCGCTCTGTCGCTACGAGAAGAAATAGCGGCGCTTCGTCAAGAAATGACGAGCGATCGTACCTCGCGGAGAGATAGGGAGCCTCGATCCCGTTCACGTCCTCGGAGCCGTTCCGGATCTCGATCGAGGAAGCGCACACATGGCAAGGATGGAATTTGCTGGTACCACTGGAGTTTCGGTACCGACGCAAGGGACTGCATTAAGCCGTGCACCTTCCAGGCGGGAAACATTCCGGGCAGTCGTTAACGACGGCTAGCGACCCCAGCCCGACTTTACGCCGTCTCTTCGTCATCGATCACGACACGAAGACGCAATTTTTGGTCGACACAGGCGCCGACCTCTGTGTCTTTCCACGAGCAATGATCCGAGGACGGCGCGAAAAATCATCCTACGAGCTTTCCGCAGCGAATGGCACCACCATCGCAACGTACGGGACTACGACTTTAACTCTCAATTTAGGGTTACGTCGGGTTTTCACATGGAGATTCGTAATCGCCGACGTCTCCAGGCCCATAATCGGGGTCGATTTCCTCGCTCACTTCGGACTAATAGTAGACGTTCGCAATCGCCGTCTCTTAGATCAAGTGACGTCTCTCTCGACACGAGGAATGCCTGCCCGCGAAGCCGTCCCGAGCATCAAAACAGTCTTCGGGGAATCCGCTTATCATGTTCTACTCCAGCGATTTCCCGAAATTACGAAACCGGAAGGAACACCTTCCGAACCAAAACACAGCACGATGCACCACATTCGTACTGCACCAGGTCCACCTGTTACCTGCAAACCACGGCGTCTTGCACCAGGTAGGCTACAGGCAGCCAAAAAGGAATTTGAAACCATGTCGCGATTAGGAACAACCCGACCGTCGGAGAGTAGCTGGTCGTCACCTTTGCACATGGTACCCAAAAAAGGAAGTGACGAATGGAGACCATGTGGCGATTATCGTGCTCTCAACGCCAGGACCTTGCCGGACCGATATCCCGTCAGGCATATTGAAGATTTTGCACAAACTTTGCGGGGTAAGAAAATTTTTTCTACCATTGATCTCGTTCGAGCTTACAACCAAATCCCCGTTGCACCCGAAGATATTCCGAAGACAGCTATTACCACTCCTTTCGGATTATTCGAATTTCCGTTCATGTCGTTTGGGTTACGCAACGCGGCTCAAACCTTTCAGCGCTTTATCGATGAAGCGTTGCGAGGTTTGAACTTTTGTTTCGCATACATTGACGACATACTGGTGGCTTCAACATCCGAAGAGGAACACCTTCAACACCTCAAGATAGTTTTTGAACGGCTAAAACAATACGGTATAGTGATAAATACTGCAAAATGTATCTTCGGAAGGACGGAGTTAAAATTTTTAGGCTACCTGGTGTCGGAATCAGGCACCCGACCATCCACCGAAAAGGTTGAGGCCATTTTAAAGTATCCACGGCCGACCACAGCGAAACAATTACGGCAGTTTTTAGGTATGGTAAATTTTTATAGACGTTTCATACCTAAAGCCGCACAGGTACATGCACCTCTGAACGACATGCTGGCGGACAATATAAAAGGCAGCGCACCTGTAAATTGGACACCAGACGCCACCGCAGCATTTGAAGACTCTAAAAAGGCGTTAGTAGAGGCTACTCTACTAACACACCCTGAAATCGACGCACCATTGGCCATCATATGCGACGCCTCGAATTCTGCTGTTGGCGCCGCGCTTCAACAACGCATCGGTGATAATTGGGAACCACTGGGTTTCTTTTCAAAAAAACTCAGCTCAACGGAACAGAAATACGCTACATACGACAGAGAATTACTCGCTATCTACCTCGCAGTCAAATATTTCCGTCATATGATCGAGGGAAGAACTTTCACTATCTTCACAGACCATAAACCAATCATTTACGCTTTCCAACAGAAACCAGAAAAATTCACCCCAAGACAATTTCGATATCTCAGCTTCATTAGTGAATTCTCAACGGACATCCGCCACGTAGCAGGTCGAGATAACGTTGTCGCCGATGCGTTGTCAAGAGTGGACGAAATCGAAGAGACTTTGGATTTTGAAATGCTGGCCAAATCGCAAGAAGAAGACGAGGAATTACTGACGTACTTACAAGGCAACACCGGTGTGAATTTAAAACGCATATCCATTCCTGGAAGTACACAACAAATTTACTGTGACATATCTACAGACACCGTTCGCCCTTTCCTCACAAAATCGTTTCGTCAAACTGCATTCAACGCACTACACAAAATATCGCATCCAGGAATCAACGCCACTGTCAAACTGATCACGCTAAGGTACGTTTGGCCATCGATCAAAACAGACTGCAGAAGATGGGCCCGGAACTGTATCCAATGTCAACGCTCCAAGATCACCAGGCACGTATCAGCACCCCTCGGTTCTTTTTCGCGACCATCGGCGAGGTTCGAACATGTTCATTTGGACATTGTCATCCTACCGGTCTCCGAAGGATACAGATATTGCCTTACCTGCGTGGATCGCTTTACGCGCTGGCCTGAAGCAATACCTCTCCGCGACCAGGAAGCAGCCACAGTAGCTCGAGCCTTTTACGAGGGGTGGATTGTTCGGTTTGGAACGCCGCTAAGGATCACCACGGACCAAGGTAGACAGTTTGAGTCCAATCTTTTTAAACAATTAAGTTTGTTAACAGGTAGCAGACATCTAAGAACTACGGCATATCACCCGGCGGCTAATGGGATGGTGGAAAGGTTCCACCGTCAGTTAAAGGCAGCCATACGTTGCCATGAAAATCAACGTTGGACAGAGATTCTTCCCACCACGTTGCTGGGTATTCGTTCAGCCTGGAGGGAAGATTTAAAAGCAACGACAGCAGAGTTGGTGTACGGCGAACCATTGCGACTTCCTGGAGAATTCTTGTCTCCGCGTCCAGGTGAAGCTGACACTGACGCAACTTCATTTGTAAAGGAACTGCGACAACATTTCCAGGATCTGAGCCCAGTCGCAGGTTCTCACCATGGGTCACGGCGGACCTTCGTGTACAAAGACCTTGCCAGTTCCGAGCATGTTTTCGTACGACACGACGCATCGAAAGGCATTCTACAACAACCTTATGATGGACCATATCGTGTCATTAGCCGCGGACATAAAACTTTTCTAATAGACCGTCAAGGAAAACATGTCACAATTTCAATCGAGAGGTTAAAACCCGCGTATATTGTAAGTGATCATTTAACACATAAAAATTGTAATAATTCCGACACAGAACCAAATGTATCTCGCGATATTGTAACACCACAATTTACCACCCGCGCAGGTAGGCGAGTACGATTTCTCGACAGATTTCAAGCTGGATTTTCGTGATTAGGTAAATCACTGGCAGGGGGGTGATGTAGCAGCTACGGCACTGCTACCACATCCCTGCCGTGAAAGATCGAGATATTACCCTCGCTTAGTTTCTTTTCTTTAAATGCTTACGGTCTATCTTTCTTTAAAAGTGTACGAACACAGGCGCGTCGTAGACCGGCAACGGACGACGGTTGCCGATTGCGCGACGAGTTTTTTTTCTGTTGTTTTCTGACCGCGCGCCGCGGTCACCATACGAGAACACGAGGCAGAACCTCTTGCGACTCACCACGTGTACGACCGTGCGACGCAGACAATACCTGTTCTTATTCTGTTATATTAATTGTAAATAAATTGAGCGTGTAACGCAAATCGGAGTTATCCATTACGCACACATTCACCTCACTTATATTAACCTTAATGTGAAATGATCTAATCGGGTCTCTGTTCTCCCTACCCTAGAAGTTTAATAGTGCATTTTACTCGCCATTTCATGCGCTTTGAGATGCCGCTTAGCCCAATACGCTATCTGAAATAGGAGCGACGTAAATTGAACAAATGTGATAGAATTTTGCTGAATTCTTATATTAACCAAAATATAAAATGATCTAATCGGGTCTCTGATTGCCCTGTCATAGAAGTTTAATAGTGCATTGTCCTCGCCATTCCACGCGCTTTAAGATGCGGCATAGCCCAGTACGCTATCTGAAATAGGAACGACGTAAATTGTACAATTGTGATAGAATTTTGCTGAATTCTTAAATTAACCATAATATAAAATGATCTAATCGGGTCTCTGTTTGCCCTACCCTAGAAGTTTAATAGTGCATTGTACTCGTCATTTCATGCGCTTTGAGATGCCGCTTAGCCCAATACGCTATCTGAAATAGGAGCGACGTAAATTGATCAAATATGATAGAATTTCGCCGAATTCTTATATTAAGCAAAATATAAAATGATCTAATCGGGTCTCTGTTCGCCCTACCCTAGAAGATTAATTGTGCATTTTACTAGCCATTTTATGCGCTTTGAGATGCCGCCTAGCCCAGTACGCTATCTGAAATAGAAGCGACGTAAATTGAACAAATGTGATAGAATCTCGCAGAAATCTTAAATTAACCATAATATAAAATGATCTAATCCGGTCTCTGTTTGCCCTACCCTAGAAGTTTAATAGTGCATTTTACTCGCCATTTCATGCGCACTGAGATGCCGCATAGCCCAATACGCTATCTGAAATATGAGCGACGTAAATTGAACAAATGTGATAGAATTTCGCTGAATTCTTATATTAACCAAAATATAAAATGATGTAATCGGGTCTCTGATTGCCCTATCATAGAAGTTTAATAGTGCATTTTACTCGCCATTCTACGCGCTTTAAGATGCCACCTATCCCAGTACGCTATCTGAAATAGGAGCGACGTAAATTGAACAAATGTGATAGAATTATGCTGAATTCTTAAATTAACCATAATAAAAAATGATCTAATCGAGTCTCTGTTTGCCCTACCCTAGAAGATTAATAGTGCATTTTACTCGCCATTTCATGCGCTTTGAGATGCCGCTTAGCCCAATACGCTATCTGAAATAGGAGCGACGTAAATTGAACAAATGTGATAGAATTTCGCCGAATTCTTATATTAACCAAAATATAAAATGATCTAACCGGGTCTCTGATTGCTCTATCATAGAAGTTTAATAGTGCATTTTACTCGCCATTCCACGCGCTTTACGATGCCGCCTAGACCAGTACGCTATTTGAAATAGGAACGACGTAAATTGTACAATTGTGATAGAATTTTGCTGAATTCTTAAATTAACCATAATATAAAATGATCTAATCGGGTCTCTGTCCGCCCTACCCTAGAAGATTAATTGTGCATTTTACTCGCCATTTCATGCGCACTGAGATGCCGCATAGCCCAATACGCTATCTGAAATAGGAGCGACGTAAATTGAACAAATGTGATAGAACTTCGCTGAATTCTTATATTAACCAAAATATAAAATGATGTAATCGGGTCTCTGATTGCCCTATCGTAGAAGTTTAATAGTGCATTTTACTCGCCATTCCACGCTCTTTAAGATGCCGCCTAGCCCAGTACGCTATCTGAAATAGGAGCGACGTAAATTGAACAAATGTGATAGAATTTTACTGAATTCTGAAATTAACCATAATATAAAATGATCTAATCGGGTCTCTGTTTGCCCTACCCTAGAAGTTAAGTAATGCATTTTACTCGTCATTTCATGCGCTTTGAGATGCCGCTTAGCCCAATACGCTACCTGAAATAGGAGCGATGTAACTTGAACAAATGTGATAGAATTTCGCTGAATTCTTTTATTAACCATAATATAAAATGATCTAATCGGGTCTCTGTTTGCCCTACCCTAGAAGCTTAATAGTGCATTTTCTCGCCATTTCATGCGCTTTGAGATGCCGCTTAGCCCAATACGCTATCTGAAATAGGAGGGACGTAAATTGAACAAATGTGATAGAATTTCCCTGAATTCTTATATTAACCTTAATGTAAAATGATCTAATCGGGTCTCTGTTCGCCCTACCCTAGAAGTTTAATAGTGCCTTTTGCTCGCCATTTCATGCGCACTGAGATGCCGCATAGCCCAATACGCTACCTGAAATAGGAGCGACGTCAATTGAACAAATGTGATATAATTTCGCTGAATTCTTATATTAACCAAAATATAAAATGATCTAATCGGGTCCCTGATTGCCCTATCATAGAAGTTTAATAGTGCATTTTACTCGCCATTCCACGCGCTTTAAGATGCCGCCTATCCCAGTACGCTATCTGAAATAGGAGCGACGTAAATTGAACAAATGTGATAGAATTTTGATGAATTCTCAAATTAACCATAATATAAAATGGTCTATTCGGGTCTCTGTTTGCCCTACCCTAGAAGTTTAATAGTGCATTTTACTCGCCATTTCATGCCCTGTGAGGTGCCGCTTAGCCCAATATGCTATCTGAAATAGGAGCGACGTAAATTGAACAAATGTGATAGAATTTCGCTGAATTCTTATATTAACCAAAATATGAAATGATCTAATCGGGTCTCTGATTGCCCTATCATAGAAGTTTAATAGTATATTTTCCTCCCCATTCCACGCGCTTTAAGATGCCGCCTAGCCCAGTACGCTATCTGGAATAGGAGCGACGTAAATTGAACAAATGTGATAGAATTTCGCTGAATTCTTATATTAACCAAAATATAAAATGATCTAATCGGGTCTCTGATTGCCCTATCATAGAAGTTTAATAGTGCATTTTACTCGCCATTCCACGCCTTTGAAGATGCCGCCTAGCCCAGTACGCTATCTGAAATAGGAGCGACGTAAATTGAACAAATGTGATAGAATTTTGCTGAATTCTTAAATTAACCATAATATAAAATGATCTAACCGGTTCTCTGTTTGCCCTACCCTAGGAGTTTAATAAGGCATTTTACTCGTCATTTCATGCGCATTGAGATGCCGTTTAGCCCATTACGCTATCTGAAATAGGAGCGACGTAAATTGAACAAATGTGAGAGAATTTCCCTGAATTCTTATATTAACCTTAATGTGAAATGATCTAATCGGATCTCTGTTCTCCCTACCCTAGAAGTTTAATAGTCCATTTCACTCGCCATTCCACGCGCTATAAGATGCCGCTTAGCCCAATAAGCTATCTGAAATCGGAGCGACGTAAATTGAACAAATGTGATGGAATTTCGTTAAATTCCTACATTAACCAAAATATAAAATGATCTAATCGGTTCCCTGATTGCCCTACCCTAGAAGTTTAATAGTGCATTTTACTCTCCATTTCATACGCTTTGAGATGTCGCTTAGTCCAATACGATATCTGAAATAGGAGCGACGTAAATTGAACAAATGTGATAGAATTTCGCTGAATTCTTATATTAACCAAAATATAAAATGATCTAATCGGGTCTCCGATTGCCCTATCATAAAAGTTTAATAGCATATTTTCCTCCCCATTCCATGCGCTTTAAGATGCCGCCTAGCCCAGTACGCTATCTGAAATAAGAGCGACGTAAATTGAACAAATGATATATGATTTCGCTGAATTCTTTTATTAACCATAATGTAAAATGATCTAATCGGGTCTCCGTTCGCCCTAGCCTAGAAGTTTAATAGTCCATTTCACTCGTCATTTCATGCGCTTTGAGATGCCGCTTAGCCAAATACGCTACCTGAAATAGGAGCGATGTAAATTGAACAAATGTGATAGAATTTCGCTGAATTCTTATATTAATCAAAATATAAAATTATCTAATCGGGTCTCTGATTGCCCTATCATAGAAGTTTAATAGTGCATTTTACTCGCCATTCCACGCGCTTTACGATGCCGCCTAGCCCAGTACGCTATCTGAAATAGGAGCGACGTAAGTTGAACAAATGTGATAGAATTTTGCTGAATTCTTATATTAACCATAATATAAAATGATCTAATCGGGTCTCTGTTTGCCCTACCCTAGAAGTTTAGTAATGCATTTTACTCGTCATTTCATGCGCTTTGAGATGCCGCTTAGCCCAATACGCTACCTGAAATAGGAGCGATGTAACTTGAACAAATGTGATAGAATTTCGCTGAATTCTTTTATTAACCATAATATAAAATGATCTAATCGGGTCTCTGTTTGCCCTACCCTAGAAGCTTAATAGTGCATTTTCTCGCCATTTCATGCGCTTTGAGATGCCGCTTAGCCCAATACGCTATCTGAAATAGGAGGGACGTAAATTGAACAAATGTGATAGAATTTCCCTGAATTCTTATATTAACCTTAATGTAAAATAATCTAATCGGGTCTCTGTTCGCCCTACCCTAGAAGTTTAATAGTATGTTTTCCTCCCCATTCCACGCGCATTAAGATGCCGCCTAGCCCAGTACCCTATCTGAAATAGGAGCGACGTAAATTGAACAAATGTGATAGAATTTCGCCGAATTCTTCAATTAACCATAATATAAAATGATCTAATCGGGTCACTGTTTGCCCTACCCTAGAAGTTTCATAGTACATTTTACTCGCCATTTCATGCGCACTGAGATGCCGCATAGCCCAATACGCTATCTGAAATAGGAGCGACGTAAATTGAACAAATGTGATAGAATTTCGCTGAATTCTTATATTAACCAAAACATAAAATGATCTAATCGGGTCGCTGATTGCCCTATCATAGAAGTTTAATAGTATATTTTCCTCCCCATTCCACGCGCTTTGAGATGCCGCCTAGCCCAGTACGCTATCTGAAATAGGAGCGACGTAAATTGAACAAATGTGATAGAATTTCACAGAATTCTCAAATTAACCATAATATAAAATGGTCTATTCGGGTCTCTGTTTGCCCTACCCTAGAAGTTTAATAGTGCATTTTACTCGCCATTTCATGCCCTGTGAGGTGCCGCTTAGCCCAATATGCTATCTGAAATAGGAGCGACGTAAATTGAACAAATGTGATAGAATTTCGCTGAATTCTTATATTAACCAAAATATGAAATGATCTAATCGGGTCTCTGATTGCCCTATCATAGAAGTTTAATAGTATATTTTCCTCCCCATTCCACGCGCTTTAAGATGCCGCCTAGCCCAGTACGCTATCTGGAATAGGAGCGACGTAAATTGAACAAATGTGATAGAATTTCGCTGAATTCTTATATTAACCAAAATATAAAATGATCTAATCGGGTCTCTGATTGCCCTATCATAGAAGTTTAATAGTGCATTTTACTCGCCATTCCACGCCTTTGAAGATGCCGCCTAGCCCAGTACGCTATCTGAAATAGGAGCGACGTAAATTGAACAAATGTGATAGAATTTTGCTGAATTCTTAAATTAACCATAATATAAAATGATCTAACCGGTTCTCTGTTTGCCCTACCCTAGGAGTTTAATAAGGCATTTTACTCGTCATTTCATGCGCATTGAGATGCCGTTTAGCCCATTACGCTATCTGAAATAGGAGCGACGTAAATTGAACAAATGTGATAGAATTTCGCTGAATTCTTATATTAACCAAAATATAAAATGATCTAATCGGGTCTCCGATTGCCCTATCATAAAAGTTTAATAGTATATTTTCCTCCCCATTCCATGCGCTTTAAGATGCCGCCTAGCCCAGTACGCTATCTGAAATAAGAGCGACGTAAATTGAACAAATGATATATGATTTCGCTGAATTCTTTTATTAACCATAATGTAAAATGATCTAATCGGGTCTCCGTTCGCCCTAGCCTAGAAGTTTAATAGTCCATTTCACTCGTCATTTCATGCGCTTTGAGATGCCGCTTAGCCAAATACGCTACCTGAAATAGGAGCGATGTAAATTGAACAAATGTGATAGAATTTCGCTGAATTCTTATATTAATCAAAATATAAAATTATCTAATCGGGTCTCTGATTGCCCTATCATAGAAGTTTAATAGTGCATTTTACTCGCCATTCCACGTGCTTTACGATGCCGCCTAGCCCAGTACGCTATCTGAAATAGGAGCGACGTAAGTTGAACAAATGTGATAGAATTTTGCTGAATTCTTATATTAACCATAATATAAAATGATCTAATCGGGTCTCTGTTTGCCCTACCCTAGAAGTTTAGTAATGCATTTTACTCGTCATTTCATGCGCTTTGAGATGCCGCTTAGCCCAATACGCTACCTGAAATAGGAGCGATGTAACTTGAACAAATGTGATAGAATTTCGCTGAATTCTTTTATTAACCATAATATAAAATGATCTAATCGGGTCTCTGTTTGCCCTACCCTAGAAGCTTAATAGTGCATTTTCTCGCCATTTCATGCGCTTTGAGATGCCGCTTAGCCCAATACGCTATCTGAAATAGGAGGGACGTAAATTGAACAAATGTGATAGAATTTCCCTGAATTCTTATATTAACCTTAATGTAAAATAATCTAATCGGGTCTCTGTTCGCCCTACCCTAGAAGTTTAATAGTGCCTTTTACTCGCCATTTCATGCGCACTGAGATGCCGCATAGCCCAATACGCTATCTGAAATAGGAGCGACGTAAATTGAACAAATGTGATAGAACTTCGCTGAATTCTTATATTAACCAAAATATAAAATGATGTAATCGGGTCTCTGATTGCCCTATCGTAGAAGTTTAATAGTGCATTTTACTCGCCATTCCACGCTCTTTAAGATGCCGCCCATCCCAGTGCGCTATCTGAAATAGGAGGGACGTAAATTGAACAAATGTGATAGAATTTTCTGAATTCTTAAATTAACCATAATATAAAATGATCTAATCGTGTCTCTGTTTGCCCTACCCTAGAAGATTAATAGTGCATTTTACTCGCCATTTCATGCGCTTTGAGATGCCGCTTAGCCCAATACGCTATCTGAAATAGGAGCGACGTAAATTGAACAAATGTGATAGAATTTTGCTGAATTTTTAAATTAACCATAATATAGAATGATCTAATCGGGTCTCTGTTTGCCCTACCCTATAAGTTTATTAGTGCATTTTACTCGCCATTCATGCGCTTTGAGATGCCGCTTAGCCCAATACGCTATCTGAAATAGGAGCGACGTAAATTGAACAAATGTGATAGAATTTCGCCGAATTCTTATATTAACCAAAATATAAAATGATCTAATCGGGTCTGTGATTGCCCTATCATAGAAGTTTAATAGTATATTTTCCTCCCCATTCCACGCGCTTTAAGATGCTGCCTAGCCCAGTACGCAATCTGAAATAGGAGCGACGTAAATTGAACAAATGTGATTGAATTTCGCAGAATTCTTAAATTAACCATAATATAAAATGATCTAATCGGGTGTCTGTTTGCCCTTCCCTAGAAGATTAATAGTGCATTTTAATCGCCATTTCATGCGCTTTGAGATACCGCTTAGCCCAATACGCTATCTGAAATAGGAGCGACGTAAATTGAACAAATGTGATAGAATTTTGCTGAATTCTTATATTAACCATAATATAAAATGATCTAATCGGGTCTCTGTTTGCCCTACCCTAGAAGTTTAGTAATGCATTTTACTCGTCATTTCATGCGCTTTGAGATGCCGCTTAGCCCAATACGCTACCTGAAATAGGAGCGATGTAACTTGAACAAATGTGATAGAATTTCGCTGAATTCTTTTATTAACCATAATATAAAATGATCTAATCGGGTCTCTGTTTGCCCTACCCTAGAAGCTTAATAGTGCATTTTCTCGCCATTTCATGCGCTTTGAGATGCCGCTTAGCCCAATACGCTATCTGAAATAGGAGGGACGTAAATTGAACAAATGTGATAGAATTTCCCTGAATTCTTATATTAACCTTAATGTAAAATGATCTAATCGGGTCTCTGTTCGCCCTACCCTAGAAGTTTAATAGTGCCTTTTACTCGCCATTTCATGCGCACTGAGATGCCGCATAGCCCAATACGCTATCTGAAATAGGAGCGACGTAAATTGAACAAATGTGATAGAATTTCGCTGAATTCTTATATTAACCAAAATATAAAATGATGTAATCGGGTCTCTGATTGCCCTATCATAGAAGTTTAATAGTGCATTTTACTCGCCATTCTACGCGCTTTAAGATGCCACCTATCCCAGTACGCTATCTGAAATAGGAGCGACGTAAATTGAACAAATGTGATAGAATTTTGCTGAATTCTTAAATTAACCATAATAAAAAATGATCTAATCGAGTCTCTGTTTGCCCTACCCTAGAAGATTAATAGTGCATTTTACTCGCCATTTCATGCGCTTTGAGATGCCGCTTAGCCCAATACGCTATCTGAAATAGGAGCGACGTAAATTGAACAAATGTGATAGAATTTCGCCGAATTCTTATATTAACCAAAATATAAAATGATCTAACCGGGTCTCTGATTGCTCTATCATAGAAGTTTAATAGTGCATTTTACTCGCCATTCCACGCGCTTTACGATGCCGCCTAGACCAGTACGCTATTTGAAATAGGAACGACGTAAATTGTACAATTGTGATAGAATTTTGCTGAATTCTTAAATTAACCATAATATAAAATGATCTAATCGGGTCTCTGTTCGCCCTACCCTAGAAGATTAATAGTGCATTTTAATCGCCATTTCATGCGCTTTGAGATACCGCTTAGCCCAATACGCTATCTGAAATAGGAGCGACGTAAATTGAACAAATGTGATAGAATTTCGCTGAATTCTTAAATTAACCATAATATAAAATCATCTAATCGGGTCTCTGATTGCCCTATCATAGAAGTTTAACAGTGCATTTTACTCGCCATTCCACGCGCTTTACGATGCCGACTAGCCCAGTACGCTATCTGAAATAGGAGCGACGTAAGTTGAACAAATGTGATAGAATTTTGCTGAATTCTTATATTAACCATAATATAAAATGATCTAATCGGGTCTCTGTTTGCCCTACCCTAGAAGTTTAGTAATGCATTTTACTCGTCATTTCATGCGCTTTGAGATGCCGCTTAGCCCAATACGCTACCTGAAATAGGAGCGATGTAACTTGAACAAATGTGATAGAATTTCGCTGAATTCTTTTATTAACCATAATATAAAATGATCTAATCGGGTCTCTGTTTGCCCTACCCTAGAAGCTTAATAGTGCATTTTCTCGCCATTTCATGCGCTTTGAGATGCCGCTTAGCCCAATACGCTATCTGAAATAGGAGGGACGTAAATTGAACAAATGTGATAGAATTTCCCTGAATTCTTATATTAACCTTAATGTAAAATGATCTAATCGGGTCTCTGTTCGCCCTACCCTAGAAGTTTAATAGTGCCTTTTACTCGCCATTTCATGCGCACTGAGATGCCGCATAGCCCAATACGCTATCTGAAATAGGAGCGACGTAAATTGAACAAATGTGATAGAATTTCGCTGAATTCTTATATTAACCAAAATATAAAATGATCTAATCGGGTCTCTGATTGCCCTATCATAGAAGTTTAATAGTGCATTTTACTCGCCATTCTACGCGCTTTAAGATGCCACCTATCCCAGTACGCTATCTGAAATAGGAGCGACGTAAATTGAACAAATGTGATAGAATTTTGCTGAATTCTTAAATTAACCATAATAAAAAATGATCTAATCGAGTCTCTGTTTGCCCTACCCTAGAAGATTAATAGTGCATTTTACTCGCCATTTCATGCGCTTTGAGATGCCGCTTAGCCCAATACGCTATCTGAAATAGGAGCGACGTAAATTGAACAAATGTGATAGAATTTCGCCGAATTCTTATATTAACCAAAATATAAAATGATCTAACCGGGTCTCTGATTTCTCTATCATAGAAGTTTAATAGTGCATTTTACTCGCCATTCCACCCGCTTTACGATGCCGCCTAGACCAGTACGCTATTTGAAATAGGAACGACGTAAATTGTACAATTGTGATAGAATTTTGCTGAATTCTTAAATTAACCATAATATAAAATGATCTAATCGGGTCTCTGTTCGCCCTACCCTAGAAGATTAATAGTGCATTTTAATCGCCATTTCATGCGCTTTGAGATACCGCTTAGCCCAATACGCTATCTGAAATAGGAGCGACGTAAATTGAACAAATGTGATAGAATTTCGCTGAATTCTTAAATTAACCATAATATAAAATCATCTAATCGGGTCTCTGTTTGCCCTACCGTACAAGTTTAATAGTGCATTTTACTCACCATTTCATGCGCTTTGAGGTGCCGCTTATCCCAATATTCTATCTGAAATAGGAGCGACGTAAATTGAACAAATGTGATAGAATTTCGCTGAATTCTTATATTAACCAAAATATAAAATGATCTAATCGGGTCTCTGATTGCCCTATCATAGGAGTTTAATAGTATATTTTCCTCCCCATTCCACGCGCTTTAAGATGCCGCCTAGCCCAGTACGCTATCTGAAATAGGAGCGACGTAAATTGAACAAATGTGATAGAATTTCACAGAATTCTTAAATTAACCATAATATAAAATGATCTAATCGGGTCTCTGTTTGCCCTACCCTAGAAGTTTAATAGTGCATTTTACTCGCCATTCATGCGCTTTGAGATGCCGCTTAGCCCAATACGCTATCTGAAATAGGAGCGACGTAAATTGAACAAATGTGATAGAATTTCGCCGAATTCTTATATTAACCAAAACATAAAATGATCTAATCGGGTCTCTGATTGCCCTATCATAGAAGTTTAATAGTGCATTTTACTCGCCATTCCACGCGCTTTAAGATGCCGCCTAGCCCAGTACGCTATCCGAAATAGGAGCGACGTAAATTCAAAAAATGTCATAGAATTTCCCTGAATTCTTATATTAACCTTAATGTAAAATGATCTAATCGGGTCTCTGTTCGCCCTACCCTAGAAGGGTAATAGTGCATTTCACTCGACATTTCATGCGCTTTGAGATGCCGCTTAGCCCAATACGCGATCTGAAATAGGAGCGACGTAAATTGAACAAATGTGATAGAGTTTCGCTGAATTCTTATATTAACCAAAATATAAAATCGCCTAATCGGGTCTCTGTTTGCCCTACCCTACAAGTTTAATAATGCATTTTACTCACCATTTCATGCGCTTTGAGGTGCCGCTTATCCCAATATTCTATCTGAAATAGGAGCGACGTAAATTGAACAAATGTGATAGAATTTCGCTGAATTCTTATATTAACCAAAATATAAAATGATCTAATCGGGTCTCTGATTGCCCTATCATAGAAGTTTAATAGTATATTTTCCTCCCCATTCCATGCGCTTTAAAATGCCGCCTAGCCCAGTACCCTATCTGAAATAGGAGCGACGTAAATTGAACAAATGTGATAGAATTTCGCAGAATTCTTAAATTAACCATAATATAAAATGATCTAATCGGGTCTCTGTTTGCCCTACCCTAGAAGTTTAATAGTACATTTTACTCGCCATTTCATGCGCACTGAGATGCCGCATAGTCCAATACGCTGCTTGAAATAGGAGCGACGTCAATTGAACAAATGTGATAGAATTTCGCTGAATTCTTATATTAACCAACATATAAAATGATCTAATCGGGTCTCTGATTGCCCTATCATAGAAGTTTAATAGTGCATTTTACTCGACATTCCACGCGCTTTAAGATGCCGCCTATCCCAGTACGCTATCTGAAATAGGAGCGACGTAAATTGAACAAATGTGATAGAATTTTGATGAATTCTCAAATTAACCATAATATAAAATGGTCTATTCGGGTCTCTGTTTGCCCTACCCTAGAAGTTTAATGGTGCATTTCACTCGCCATTTCATGCGCTTTGAGGTGCCGCTTAGCCCAATATGCTATCTGAAATAGGAGCGACGTAAATTGAACAAATGTGATAGAATTTCGCTGAATTCTTATATTAACCAAAATATAAAATGATCTAATCGGGTCTCTGATTGCCCTATCATAGAAGTTTAATAGTATATTTTCCTCCCCATTCCACGCGCTTTAAGATGCCGCCTAGCCCAGTACGCTATCTGAAATAGGAGCGACGTAAATTGAACAAATGTGATAGAATTTCGCAGAATTCTTAAATTAACCATAATATAAAATGATCTAATCGGGTCTCTCTTCGCCCTACCCTAGAAGTTTAATAGTGCATTTTACTCGCCATTCATGCGCTTTAAGATGCCGCCTAGCCCAGTACCCTATCTGAAATAGGAGCGACGTAAATTGAACAAATGTGATAGAATTTCGCCGAATTCTTAAATTAACCATAATATAAAATGATCTAATCGGGTCTCTGTTTGCCCTACCCTAGAAGTTTAATAGTACATTTTACTCGCCATTTCATGCGCACTGAGATGCCGTATAGACCAATACGCTGCTTGAAATAGGAGCGACATCAATTGAACAAATGTGATAGAATTTCGCTGAATTCTTATATTAACCAACATATAAAATGATCTAATCGGGTCTCTGATTGCCCTATCATAGAAGTTTAATAGTGCATTTTACTCGACATTCCACGCGCTTTAAGATGCCGCCTATCCCAGTACGCTATCTGAAATAGGAGCGACGTAAATTGAACAAATGTGATAGAATTTTGATGAATTCTCAAATTAACCATAATATGAAATGGTCTATTCGGGTCTCTGTTTGCCCTACCCTAGAAGTTTAATGGTGCATTTCACTCGCCATTTCATGCGCTTTGAGGTGCCGCTTAGCCCAATATGCTATCTGAAATAGGAGCGACGTAAATTGAACAAATGTGATAGAATTTCGCTGAATTCTTATATTAACCAAAATATAAAATGATCTAATCGGGTCTCTAATTGCCCTATCATAGAAGTTTAATAGTATATTTTCCTCCCCATTCCACGCGCTTTAAGATGCCGCCTAGCCCAGTACGCTATCTGAAATAGGAGCGACGTAAATTGAACAAATGTGATAGAATTTCGCCGAATTCTTATATTAACCAAAATATAAAATGATCTAATCGGGTCTCTGAGTGCCCTATCATAGAAGTTTAATGGTGCATTTTACTCGCCATTCCACGCGCTTTAAGATGCCGCCTAGCCCAGTACGCTATCTGAAATAGGAACGACGTAAATTGTACAATTGTGGTAGAATTTCGCTGAATTCTTAAATTAACCATAATATAAAATGATTTAATCGGGTCTCTGTTTGCCCTACCCTAGAAGTTTAATAGTGCATTTTACTCGCCATTCATGCGCTTTGAGATGCCGCTTATCCCAATACGCTATCTGAAATAGGAGCGACGTAAATTGAACAAATGTGATATAATTTCGCAGAATTCTTAAATTCACCATAATATAAAATGATCTAATCGGGTCTCTGATTGCCCTATCATAGAAGTTTAATAGTATATTTTCCTCCCCATTCCACCCGCTGTAAGATGCCGCCTAGCCCAGTACGCTATCTGAAATAGGAGCGACGTAAATTGAACAAATGTGATAGAATTTCGCAGAATTCTTAAATAAACCATAATATAAAATGATCTAATCGGGTCTCTGTTTGCCCTACCCTAGAAGTTTAATAATGCATTTTACTCGTCATTTCATGCGCTTTGAGATGCCGCTTAGCGCTATACGCTATCTGAAGTAGGAGCGACGTAAATTGAACAAATGTGATAGAATTTTGCTGAATTCTTAAATTAACCATAATATAAAATGATCTAATCGGGTCTCTGTTTGCCCTACCCTAGAAGTTTAATAATGCATTTTACTCGTCATTTCATGCGCTTTGAGATGCCGCTTAGCCCAATACGCTATCTGAAATAGGAGCGATGTAAATTGAACACATGTGATAGAATTTCGCTGAATTCTTATATTAACCAAAATATAAAACGATCTAATCGGGTCTCTGATTGCCCTATCATAGAAGTTTAATAGTATATTTTCCTCCCCATTCCACGCGCTTTAAGATGCCGCCTAGACCAGTACGCTATCTGAAATAGGAGTGACGTAAATTGAACAAATGTGATAGAATTTCGCCGAATTCTTATATTAACCAAAACATAAAATGATCTAATCGGGTCTCTGATTGCCCTATCATAGAAGTTTAATAGTGCATTTTACTCGCCATTCCACGCGCTTTAAGATGCCGCCTAGCCCAGTACGCTATCCGAAATAGGAGCGACGTAAATTCAAAAAATGTCATAGAATTTCCCTGAATTCTTATATTAACCTGAATGTAAAATGATCTAATCGGGTCTCTGTTCGCCCTACCCTAGAAGGGTAATAGTGCATTTTACTCAACATTTCATGCGCTTTGAGGTGCCGCTTAGCCCAATATGCTATCTGAAATAGGAGCGACGTAAATTGAACAAATGTGATAGAATTTCGCCGAATTCTTATATTAACCAAAACATAAAATGATCTAATCGGGTCGCTGATTGCCCTATCATAGAAGTTTAATAGTATATTTTCCTCCCCATTCCACGCGCTTTAAGATGCCGCCTAGCCCAGTACGCTATCTGAAATAGGAGCGACGTAAATTGAACAAATGTGATAGAATTTCACAGAATTCTCAAATTAACCATAATATAAAATGGTCTATTCGGGTCTCTGTTTGCCCTACCCTAGAAGTTTAATAGTGCATTTTACTCGCCATTTCATGCCCTGTGAGGTGCCGCTTAGCCCAATATGCTATCTGAAATAGGAGCGACGTAAATTGAACAAATGTGATAGAATTTCGCTGAATTCTTATATTAACCAAAATATGAAATGATCTAATCGGGTCTCTGATTGCCCTAGCATAGAAGTTTAATAGTATATTTTCCTCCCCATTCCACGCGCTTTAAGATGCCGCCTAGCCCAGTACGCTATCTGGAATAGGAGCGACGTAAATTGAACAAATGTGATAGAATTTCGCTGAATTCTTATATTAACCAAAATATAAAATGATCTAATCGGGTCTCTGATTGCCCTATCATAGAAGTTTAATAGTGCATTTTACTCGCCATTCCACGCCTTTGAAGATGCCGCCTAGCCCAGTACGCTATCTGAAATAGGAGCGACGTAAATTGAACAAATGTGATAGAATTTTGCTGAATTCTTAAATTAACCATAATATAAAATGATCTAACCGGTTCTCTGTTTGCCCTACCCTAGGAGTTTAATAAGGCATTTTACTCGTCATTTCATGCGCATTGAGATGCCGTTTAGCCCATTACGCTATCTGAAATAGGAGCGACGTAAATTGAACAAATGTGAGAGAATTTCCCTGAATTCTTATATTAACCTTAATGTGAAATGATCTAATCGGATCTCTGTTCTCCCTACCGTAGAAGTTTAATAGTCCATTTCACTCGCCATTCCACGCGCTATAAGATGCCGCTTAGCCCAATAAGCTATCTGAAATCGGAGCGACGTAAATTGAACAAATGTGATGGAATTTCGTTAAATTCCTACATTAACCAAAATATAAAATGATCTAATCGGTTCCCTGATTGCCCTTCCCTAGAAGTTTAATAGTGCATTTTACTCTCCATTTCATACGCTTTGAGATGCCGCTTAGTCCAATACGATATCTGAAATAGGAGCGACGTAAATTGAACAAATGTGATAGAATTTTGCTGAATTCTTATATTAACCATAATATAAAATGATCTAATCGGGTCTCTGTTTGCCCTACCCTAGAAGTTTAGTAATGCATTTTACTCGTCATTTCATGCGCTTTGAGATGCCGCTTAGCCCAATACGCTACCTGAAATAGGAGCGATGTAACTTGAACAAATGTGATAGAATTTCGCTGAATTCTTTTATTAACCATAATATAAAATGATCTAATCGGGTCTCTGTTTGCCCTACCCTAGAAGCTTAATAGTGCATTTTCTCGCCATTTCATGCGCTTTGAGATGCCGCTTAGCCCAATACGCTATCTGAAATAGGAGGGACGTAAATTGAACAAATGTGATAGAATTTCCCTGAATTCTTATATTAACCTTAATGTAAAATGATCTAATCGGGTCTCTGTTCGCCCTACCCTAGAAGTTTAATAGTGCCTTTTACTCGCCATTTCATGCGCACTGAGATGCCGCATAGCCCAATACGCTATCTGAAATAGGAGCGACGTAAATTGAACAAATGTGATAGAATTTCGCTGAATTCTTATATTAACCAAAATATAAAATGATGTAATCGGGTCTCTGATTGCCCTATCATAGAAGTTTAATAGTGCATTTTACTCGCCATTCTACGCGCTTTAAGATGCCACCTATCCCAGTACGCTATCTGAAATAGGAGCGACGTAAATTGAACAAATGTGATAGAATTTTGCTGAATTCTTAAATTAACCATAATAAAAAATGATCTAATCGAGTCTCTGTTTGCCCTACCCTAGAAGATTAATAGTGCATTTTACTCGCCATTTCATGCGCTTTGAGATGCCGCTTAGCCCAATACGCTATCTGAAATAGGAGCGACGTAAATTGAACAAATGTGATAGAATTTCGCCGAATTCTTATATTAACCAAAATATAAAATGATCTAACCGGGTCTCTGATTGCTCTATCATAGAAGTTTAATAGTGCATTTTACTCGCCATTCCACGCGCTTTACGATGCCGCCTAGACCAGTACGCTATTTGAAATAGGAACGACGTAAATTGTACAATTGTGATAGAATTTTGCTGAATTCTTAAATTAACCATAATATAAAATGATCTAATCGGGTCTCTGTTCGCCCTACCCTAGAAGATTAATAGTGCATTTTAATCGCCATTTCATGCGCTTTGAGATACCGCTTAGCCCAATACGCTATCTGAAATAGGAGCGACGTAAATTGAACAAATGTGATAGAATTTCGCTGAATTCTTAAATTAACCATAATATAAAATCATCTAATCGGGTCTCTGATTGCCCTATCATAGAAGTTTAATAGTGCATTTTACTCGCCATTCCACGCGCTTTACGATGCCGACTAGCCCAGTACGCTATCTGAAATAGGAGCGACGTAAGTTGAACAAATGTGATAGAATTTTGCTGAATTCTTATATTAACCATAATATAAAATGATCTAATCGGGTCTCTGTTTGCCCTACCCTAGAAGTTTAGTAATGCATTTTACTCGTCATTTCATGCGCTTTGAGATGCCGCTTAGCCCAATACGCTACCTGAAATAGGAGCGATGTAACTTGAACAAATGTGATAGAATTTCGCTGAATTCTTTTATTAACCATAATATAAAATGATCTAATCGGGTCTCTGTTTGCCCTACCCTAGAAGCTTAATAGTGCATTTTCTCGCCATTTCATGCGCTTTGAGATGCCGCTTAGCCCAATACGCTATCTGAAATAGGAGGGACGTAAATTGAACAAATGTGATAGAATTTCCCTGAATTCTTATATTAACCTTAATGTAAAATGATCTAATCGGGTCTCTGTTCGCCCTACCCTAGAAGTTTAATAGTGCCTTTTACTCGCCATTTCATGCGCACTGAGATGCCGCATAGCCCAATACGCTATCTGAAATAGGAGCGACGTAAATTGAACAAATGTGATAGAATTTCGCTGAATTCTTATATTAACCAAAATATAAAATGATGTAATCGGGTCTCTGATTGCCCTATCATAGAAGTTTAATAGTGCATTTTACTCGCCATTCTACGCGCTTTAAGATGCCACCTATCCCAGTACGCTATCTGAAATAGGAGCGACGTAAATTGAACAAATGTGATAGAATTTTGCTGAATTCTTAAATTAACCATAATAAAAAATGATCTAATCGAGTCTCTGTTTGCCCTACCCTAGAAGATTAATAGTGCATTTTACTCGCCATTTCATGCGCTTTGAGATGCCGCTTAGCCCAATACGCTATCTGAAATAGGAGCGACGTAAATTGAACAAATGTGATAGAATTTCGCCGAATTCTTATATTAACCAAAATATAAAATGATCTAACCGGGTCTCTGATTTCTCTATCATAGAAGTTTAATAGTGCATTTTACTCGCCATTCCACCCGCTTTACGATGCCGCCTAGACCAGTACGCTATTTGAAATAGGAACGACGTAAATTGTACAATTGTGATAGAATTTTGCTGAATTCTTAAATTAACCATAATATAAAATGATCTAATCGGGTCTCTGTTCGCCCTACCCTAGAAGATTAATAGTGCATTTTAATCGCCATTTCATGCGCTTTGAGATACCGCTTAGCCCAATACGCTATCTGAAATAGGAGCGACGTAAATTGAACAAATGTGATAGAATTTCGCTGAATTCTTAAATTAACCATAATATAAAATCATCTAATCGGGTCTCTGTTTGCCCTACCGTACAAGTTTAATAGTGCATTTTACTCACCATTTCATGCGCTTTGAGGTGCCGCTTATCCCAATATTCTATCTGAAATAGGAGCGACGTAAATTGAACAAATGTGATAGAATTTCGCTGAATTCTTATATTAACCAAAATATAAAATGATCTAATCGGGTCTCTGATTGCCCTATCATAGGAGTTTAATAGTATATTTTCCTCCCCATTCCACGCGCTTTAAGATGCCGCCTAGCCCAGTACGCTATCTGAAATAGGAGCGACGTAAATTGAACAAATGTGATAGAATTTCACAGAATTCTTAAATTAACCATAATATAAAATGATCTAATCGGGTCTCTGTTTGCCCTACCCTAGAAGTTTAATAGTGCATTTTACTCGCCATTCATGCGCTTTGAGATGCCGCTTAGCCCAATACGCTATCTGAAATAGGAGCGACGTAAATTGAAGAAATGTGATAGAATTTCGCCGAATTCTTATATTAACCAAAACATAAAATGATCTAATCGGGTCTCTGATTGCCCTATCATAGAAGTTTAATAGTGCATTTTACTCGCCATTCCACGCGCTTTAAGATGCCGCCTAGCCCAGTACGCTATCCGAAATAGGAGCGACGTAAATTCAAAAAATGTCATAGAATTTCCCTGAATTCTTATATTAACCTTAATGTAAAATGATCTAATCGGGTCTCTGTTCGCCCTACCCTAGAAGGGTAATAGTGCATTTCACTCGACATTTCATGCGCTTTGAGATGCCGCTTAGCCCAATACGCGATCTGAAATAGGAGCGACGTAAATTGAACAAATGTGATAGAGTTTCGCTGAATTCTTATATTAACCAAAATATAAAATCGCCTAATCGGGTCTCTGTTTGCCCTACCCTACAAGTTTAATAATGCATTTTACTCACCATTTCATGCGCTTTGAGGTGCCGCTTATCCCAATATTCTATCTGAAATAGGAGCGACGTAAATTGAACAAATGTGATAGAATTTCGCTGAATTCTTATATTAACCAAAATATAAAATGATCTAATCGGGTCTCTGATTGCCCTATCATAGAAGTTTAATAGTATATTTTCCTCCCCATTCCATGCGCTTTAAAATGCCGCCTAGCCCAGTACCCTATCTGAAATAGGAGCGACGTAAATTGAACAAATGTGATAGAATTTCGCAGAATTCTTAAATTAACCATAATATAAAATGATCTAATCGGGTCTCTGTTTGCCCTACCCTAGAAGTTTAATAGTACATTTTACTCGCCATTTCATGCGCACTGAGATGCCGCATAGTCCAATACGCTGCTTGAAATAGGAGCGACGTCAATTGAACAAATGTGATAGAATTTCGCTGAATTCTTATATTAACCAACATATAAAATGATCTAATCGGGTCTCTGATTGCCCTATCATAGAAGTTTAATAGTGCATTTTACTCGACATTCCACGCGCTTTAAGATGCCGCCTATCCCAGTACGCTATCTGAAATAGGAGCGACGTAAATTGAACAAATGTGATAGAATTTTGATGAATTCTCAAATTAACCATAATATAAAATGGTCTATTCGGGTCTCTGTTTGCCCTACCCTAGAAGTTTAATGGTGCATTTCACTCGCCATTTCATGCGCTTTGAGGTGCCGCTTAGCCCAATATGCTATCTGAAATAGGAGCGACGTAAATTGAACAAATGTGATAGAATTTCGCTGAATTCTTATATTAACCAAAATATAAAATGATCTAATCGGGTCTCTGATTGCCCTATCATAGAAGTTTAATAGTATATTTTCCTCCCCATTCCACGCGCTTTAAGATGCCGCCTAGCCCAGTACGCTATCTGAAATAGGAGCGACGTAAATTGAACAAATGTGATAGAATTTCGCAGAATTCTTAAATTAACCATAATATAAAATGATCTAATCGGGTCTCTCTTCGCCCTACCCTAGAAGTTTAATAGTGCATTTTACTCGCCATTCATGCGCTTTAAGATGCCGCCTAGCCCAGTACCCTATCTGAAATAGGAGCGACGTAAATTGAACAAATGTGATAGAATTTCGCCGAATTCTTAAATTAACCATAATATAAAATGATCTAATCGGGTCTCTGTTTGCCCTACCCTAGAAGTTTAATAGTACATTTTACTCGCCATTTCATGCGCACTGAGATGCCGTATAGACCAATACGCTGCTTGAAATAGGAGCGACATCAATTGAACAAATGTGATAGAATTTCGCTGAATTCTTATATTAACCAACATATAAAATGATCTAATCGGGTCTCTGATTGCCCTATCATAGAAGTTTAATAGTGCATTTTACTCGACATTCCACGCGCTTTAAGATGCCGCCTATCCCAGTACGCTATCTGAAATAGGAGCGACGTAAATTGAACAAATGTGATAGAATTTTGATGAATTCTCAAATTAACCATAATATGAAATGGTCTATTCGGGTCTCTGTTTGCCCTACCCTAGAAGTTTAATGGTGCATTTCACTCGCCATTTCATGCGCTTTGAGGTGCCGCTTAGCCCAATATGCTATCTGAAATAGGAGCGACGTAAATTGAACAAATGTGATAGAATTTCGCTGAATTCTTATATTAACCAAAATATAAAATGATCTAATCGGGTCTCTAATTGCCCTATCATAGAAGTTTAATAGTATATTTTCCTCCCCATTCCACGCGCTTTAAGATGCCGCCTAGCCCAGTACGCTATCTGAAATAGGAGCGACGTAAATTGAACAAATGTGATAGAATTTCGCCGAATTCTTATATTAACCAAAATATAAAATGATCTAATCGGGTCTCTGAGTGCCCTATCATAGAAGTTTAATGGTGCATTTTACTCGCCATTCCACGCGCTTTAAGATGCCGCCTAGCCCAGTACGCTATCTGAAATGGGAACGACGTAAATTGTACAATTGTGGTAGAATTTCGCTGAATTCTTAAATTAACCATAATATAAAATGATTTAATCGGGTCTCTGTTTGCCCTACCCTAGAAGTTTAATAGTGCATTTTACTCGCCATTCATGCGCTTTGAGATGCCGCTTATCCCAATACGCTATCTGAAATAGGAGCGACGTAAATTGAACAAATGTGATATAATTTCGCAGAATTCTTAAATTCACCATAATATAAAATGATCTAATCGGGTCTCTGATTGCCCTATCATAGAAGTTTAATAGTATATTTTCCTCCCCATTCCACCCGCTGTAAGATGCCGCCTAGCCCAGTACGCTATCTGAAATAGGAGCGACGTAAATTGAACAAATGTGATAGAATTTCGCAGAATTCTTAAATAAACCATAATATAAAATGATCTAATCGGGTCTCTGTTTGCCCTACCCTAGAAGTTTAATAATGCATTTTACTCGTCATTTCATGCGCTTTGAGATGCCGCTTAGCGCTATACGCTATCTGAAGTAGGAGCGACGTAAATTGAACAAATGTGATAGAATTTTGCTGAATTCTTAAATTAACCATAATATAAAATGATCTAATCGGGTCTCTGTTTGCCCTACCCTAGAAGTTTAATAATGCATTTTACTCGTCATTTCATGCGCTTTGAGATGCCGCTTAGCCCAATACGCTATCTGAAATAGGAGCGATGTAAATTGAACACATGTGATAGAATTTCGCTGAATTCTTATATTAACCAAAATATAAAACGATCTAATCGGGTCTCTGATTGCCCTATCATAGAAGTTTAATAGTATATTTTCCTCCCCATTCCACGCGCTTTAAGATGCCGCCTAGACCAGTACGCTATCTGAAATAGGAGTGACGTAAATTGAACAAATGTGATAGAATTTCGCCGAATTCTTATATTAACCAAAACATAAAATGATCTAATCGGGTCTCTGATTGCCCTATCATAGAAGTTTAATAGTGCATTTTACTCGCCATTCCACGCGCTTTAAGATGCCGCCTAGCCCAGTACGCTATCCGAAATAGGAGCGACGTAAATTCAAAAAATGTCATAGAATTTCCCTGAATTCTTATATTAACCTGAATGTAAAATGATCTAATCGGGTCTCTGTTCGCCCTACCCTAGAAGGGTAATAGTGCATTTTACTCAACATTTCATGCGCTTTGAGGTGCCGCTTAGCCCAATATGCTATCTGAAATAGGAGCGACGTAAATTGAACAAATGTGATAGAATTTCGCTGAATTCTTATATTAACCAAAATATAAAATGATCTAATCGGGTCTCTGATTGCCCTATCATAGAAGTTTAATAGTATATTTTCCTCCCCATTCCACGCGCTTTAAGATGCCGACTAGCCCAGTACGCTATCTGAAATACGAGCGACGTAAATTGAACAAATGTGATAGAATTTCGCTGAATTCTTAAATTAACCATAATATAAAATGATCTAATCGGGTCTCTGTTTGCTCTACACTAGAATTTTAATAATGCATTTTACTCGTCATTTCATGCGCTTTGAGATGCCGCTTAGCCCAATACGCTACCTGAAATAGGAGCGACGTCAATTGAACAAATGTGATAGAATTTCGCTGAATTCTTATATTAACCAAAATATAAAATGATCTAATCGGGTCTCTGATTGCCCTATCATTGAAGTTTAATAGTGCACTTTACTCGCCATTTCACGCGCTTTAAGATGCCGCCTATCCCAGTACGCTGTCTAAAATAGGAGCGACGTAAATTGAACAAATGTGATAGAATTTCCTTGAATTCTTATATTAACCTTAATGTAAAATGATCTAATCGGGTCTCTGTTCGCCCTACCCTAGAAGTTTAATAGTGCATTTCACTCGTCATTTCATGCGCTTTGAGATGCCGCTTAGCCCAATACGCTATCTGAAATAGGAGCAACGTAAATTGAACAAAAGTGATAGAATTTCGCTGAATTCTTATATTAACCAAAATATAAAATGATCTAATCGGGTCTCTGATTGCCCTATCATAGAAGTTTAATAGTGCATTTTACTCGCCATTCCACGCCTTTGAAGATAGCGCCTGGCCCAGTACGCTATCTGAAATAGGAGCGACGTAAATTGAACAAATGTGATAGAATTTCCCTGAATTCTTATATTAACCAAAATATAAAATGATCTAATCGGGTCTCTGATTGCCCTATCATAGAAGTTTAAGAGTGCATTTTACTCGCCATTCCACGCCTTTGAAGATGCCGCCTAGCCCAGTACGCTATCTGAAATAGCAGCGACGTAAATTGAACAAATGTGATAGAATTTCCCTGAATTCTTATATTAACCTTAATGTAAAATGATCTAATCGTGTCTCTGTTCGCTCTACCCTAGAAGTTTAATAGTGCATTTCACTCGGCATTTCATGCGTTTTGAGATGCCGCTTAGCCCAATACGCTATCTGATATAGGAGCGATATAAATTGAACAAAAGTGATAGAATTTCGCTGAATTCTTTTATTAACCTTAATGTAAAATGATCTAATCGGGTCTCTGTTCGCCCTAGCCTAGAAGTTTAATAGTCCATTTCACTCGTCATTTCATGCGCTTTCAGATGCCGCTTAGCCAAATACGCTACCTGAAATAGGAGCGATGTAAATTGAACAAATGTGATAGAATTTCGCTGAATTCTTTTATTAACCATAATATAAAATGATCTAATCGGGTCTCTCTTTGCCCTACCCTAGAAGTTTAATAGTGCCTTTTACTCGCCATTTCATGCGCACTGAGATGCCGCATAGCCCAATACGCTACCTGAAATAGGAGCGACGTAAATTGAACAAATGTGATAGAATTTCGCTGAATTCTTTTATTAACCATAACGTAAAATGACCTAATCGGGTCTCTGTTCGCCCTAGCCTAGAAGTTTAATAGTCCATTTCACTCGTCATTTCATGCGCTTTGAGATGCCGCTTAGCCAAATACGCTACCTGAAATAGGAGCGATGTAAATTGAACAAATGTGATAGAATTGCGCTGAATTCTTTTATTAACCATAATATGAAATGATCTAATCGGGCCTCTGATAGCCCTATCATAGAAGTTTAATAGTGCATTTTACTCGCAATTTCATGCGCACTGAGGTGCCGCATAGACCAATACGCTATCTGAAATAGGAGCGACGTAAATTGAACAAATGTGATAGAATTTCGCCGAATTCTTATATTAACCAAAATATAAAATGACCTAATCGGGTCTCTGATTGCCCTATCATAGAAGTTTAATAGTATATTTTCCTCCCCATTCCACGCGCTTTAAGATGCCGCCTAGCCCAGTACGCTATCTGAAATAGGAGCGACGTAAATTGAACAAATGTGATAGAATTTCGCAGAATTCTTAAATTAACCATAATATAAAATGACCTAATCGGGTCTATGTTTGCCCTACCCTAGAAGTTTAATAGCGCATTTTACTCGCCACTTCATGAGCACTGAGATGCCGCAAAGCCCAATACGCTATCTGAAATAGGAGCGACGTAAATTGAACAAATGTGATAGAATTTCGCTGAATTCTTTTATTAACCATAATATAAAATGATCTAATCGGGTCTCTGATTGCCCTATCATAGAAGTTTAATAGTGCATTTTACTCGCAATTTCATGCGCACTGAGGTGCCGCATAGACCAATACGCTATCTGAAATAGGAGCGACGTAAATTGAACAAATGTGATAGAATTTCGCCGAATTCTTATATTAACCAAAATATAAAATGATCTAATCGGGTCTCTGATTGCCCAATCATAGAAGTTTAATAGTGCATTTTACTCGCCATTCCACGCCTTTGAAGAGGCCGCCTAGCCCAGTAGGCTATCTGAAATAGGAGCGACGTAAATTGAACAAATGTTATAGAATTTCACAGAATTCTTAAATTAACCATAATATAAAATGACCTAATCGGGTCTCTGTTTGCCCTACCCTAGAAGTTTAATAACGCATTTTACTCGTCATTCATGCGCTTTGAGATGCCGCTTAGCCCAATACGCTGTCTAAAATAGGAGCGACGTAAATTGAACAAATGTGATAGAATTTCGCTGAATTCTTATATTAACCAAAATATAAAATGATTTAATCGGGTTTCTGATTGCCCTATCATAGAAGTTTAATAGTGCATTTTGCTCGTCATTTAATGCGCTTTGAGATGCCGCTTAGCCCAAGACGCTATCTGAAATAGGAGCGACGTAAATTGAACAAATGTGATAGAATTTCGCTGAATATTTATATTAACCAAACCATAAAATGATCTAATCGGGTCTCTGTTTGCCTTACCCTAGAAGTTCAATAGTGCATTTTACTCGCCATTTCATGCTCTTTGAAATGCCGCTTAGCCCAATATGCTATCTGAAATAGGAGCGACGCAAATTGAACAAACGTGACAGAACTTCCCTGTATTCTTATATTAACCAAAATATAAAACGATCTAATCGGGTCTCTGATTGCCCTATCATGGAAGTTTAATAGTATATTTTCCTCCCCATTCCACGCGCTTTAAGATGCCGCCTAGCCCAGTACGCTATCTGAAATAGGAGCGACGTAAAGTGAGCAAATGTGATAGAATTTCGCAGAATTCTTAAATTAACCATAATATAAAATGATCTAATCGGGTCTCTGTTCGCCCTACCCTAGAAGCTTAATAGTGCATTTTACTCGCCATTCCACGCGCTTTAAGATGCCGCCTATCCCAGTACGCTATCTGAAATAGGAGCGATGTAAATTGAACAGATGTGATAGAATTTCGCTGCATTCTTTTATTAACCATAATATAAAATGATCTAATCGGGTCTCTGTTCGCCCTACCCTAGAAGTTTAATAGTGCATTTTACTCGCCATTCCACGCGCTTTAAGATGCCGCCTATCCCAGTACGCTATCTGAAATAGGAGCGATGTAAATTGAACAGATGTGATAGAACTTTTCTGAATCCTTATATTAACCTTAATGTAAAATGATCTAATCAGGTCTCTGTTAGCCCTACCGTAGAAGTTTAATAGTGCATTTCACTCGTCATTTCATGCGCTTTGAGATGCCGCTTAGCCCAATACGCTACCTGAAATAGGAGCGATGTAAATTGAACAAATGTGATAGAATTTCTCTGAATTCTTTTATTAACCATACTATAAAAAGGTCTAATCGGGTCTCTGTTTGCCCTACCCTAGAAGTTTAATAGTGCATTTTACTCGCCATTTCATGCGCACTGAGATGCCGCATAGCCCAATACGCTATCTGAAATAGGAGCGACGTAAATTGAACAAATGTGATAGAATTTCGCTGAATTCTTATATTAACCAAAATATAAAATGATCTAATCGGGTCTCTGATTGCCCTATCATAGAAGTTTAATAGTGCATTTTACTCGCCATTCCACGCGCTTTAAGATGCCGCCTATCCCAGTACGCTATCTGAAATAGGAGCGACGTAAATTGAACAAATGTGATAGAATTTTGCTGAATTCTTAAATAAACCATAATAAAAAATGATCTAATCGGGTCTCTGTTTGCCCTACCCTAGAAGTTTAATAGTGCATTTTACTCGCCATTTCATGCGCACTGAGATGCCGCATAGCCCAATACGCTACCTGAAATAGGAGCGATGTAAATTGAACAAATGTGATAGAATTTCGCTGAATTCTTATATTAACCAAAATATAAAATGATCTAGTCGGGTCTCTGATTGCCCTATCATAGAAGTTTAATAGTGCATTTTACTCGCCATTCCACACCTTTGAAGATGCCGCCTAGCCCAATACGCTATCTGAAATAGGAGCGACGTAAATTGAACAAATGTGATAGAATTTCGCTGAATTCTTATATTAACCAAAATATAAAATGATCCAATCGGGTCTCTGATTGCCCCATCAAAGAAGTTTAAAAGTGCATTTTACTCACCATTCCACGCGCTTTAAGATGCCGCCTATCCCAGTACGCTATGTGAAATAGGAGCGACGTAAATTGAACAAATGTGATAGAATTTTGCTGAATTCTTATATTAACCATAATATAAAATGATCTAATCGGGACTCTGTTTGCCCTACCCTAGAAGTTTAGTAATGCATTTTACTCGTCATTTCATGCGCTTTGAGATGCCGCTTAGCCCAATACGCTACCTGAAATAGGAGCGATGTAACTTGAACAAATGTGATAGAATTTCGCTGAATTCCATTATTAACCATAATGTAAAATGATCTAATCGGGTCTCTGTTCGCCATAGCCTAGAAGATTAATAGTCCATTTCACTCGTAATTTCATGCGCTTTGAGATGCCGGTTAGCCAAATACGCTACCTGAAATAGGAGCGATGTAAATTGAACAAATGTGATAGAATTTCGCTGAATTCTTTTATTAACCATAATATAAAATGATCTAATCGGGTTTCTGATTGCCCTATCATAGAAGTTTAATAGTGCATTTTGCTCGTCATTTAATGCGCTTTGAGATGCCGCTTAGCCCAAGACGCTATCTGAAATAGGAGCGACGTAAATTGAACAAATGTGATAGAATTTCGCTGAATATTTATATTAACCAAAACATAAAATGATCTAATCGGGTCTCTGTTTGCCTTACCCTAGAAGTTCAATAGTGCATTTTACTCGCCATTTCATGCTCTTTGAAATGCCGCTTAGCCCAATATGCTATCTGAAATAGGAGCGACGCAAATTGAACAAACGTGACAGAACTTCCCTGTATTCTTATATTAACCAAAATATAAAACGATCTAATCGGGTCTCTGATTGCCCTATCATGGAAGTTTAATAGTATATTTTCCTCCCCATTCCACGCGCTTTAAGATGCCGCCTAGCCCAGTACGCTATCTGAAATAGGAGCGACGTAAAGTGAGCAAATGTGATAGAATTTCGCAGAATTCTTAAATTAACCATAATATAAAATGATCTAATCGGGTCTCTGTTCGCCCTACCCTAGAAGTTTAATAGTGCATTTTACTCGCCATTCCACGCGCTTTAAGATGCCGCCTATCCCAGTACGCTATCTGAAATAGGAGCGATGTAAATTGAACAGATGTGATAGAATTTCGCTGAATTCTTTTATTAACCATAATATAAAATGATCTAATCGGGTCTCTGTTCGCCCTACCCTAGAAGTTTAATAGTGCATTTTACTCGCCATTCCACGCGCTTTAAGATGCCGCCTATCCCAGTACGCTATCTGAAATAGGAGCGATGTAAATTGAACAGATGTGATAGAATTTCGCTGAATTCTTTTATTAACCATAATATAAAATGATTTAATCGGGTCTCTGATTGCCCTATCATAGAAGTTTAATAGCGTATTTTACTCGCCATTCCACGCGCTTTAAGATGCCGCCTTGCCCAGTACGCTATCTGAAATAGGAGCGACGTAAATTGAACAAATGTGATAGAACTTTTCTGAATCCTTATATTAACCTTAATGTAAAATGATCTAATCGGGTCTCTGTTCGCCCTACCCTATAAGTTTAATAGTGCATTTCACTCGTCATTTCATGCGCTTTGAGATTCCGCTTAGCCCAATACGCTATCTGAAATAGGAGCGACGTAAATTGAACAAATGTGATAGAATTTCTCTGAATTCTTATATTAACCAAAATATAAAATGATCTAATCGGGTCTCAGATTGCCCTATCATAGAAGTATAATAGTGCATTTTACTCGTCATTCCACGCGCTTTAAGATACCGCCTAGCCCAGTACGCTATCTGAAATAGGAGCGACGGAAATTGAACAAATGTGATAGAATTTTGCCGAATTCTAGTATTAACCATAATATAAAATGGTCTATTCGGGTCTCTGTTTGCCCTACCCTAGAAGTTTAATAGTGCATTTTACTCACCATTTCATGCGCTTTGAGGTGCGGCTTAGCCCAATATGCTATCTGAAATAGGAGCGACGTAAATTGAACAAATGTGATAGAATTTCGCTGAATTCTTATATTAACCAAAATATAAAATGATCTAATCGGGTCTCTGATTGCCCTATCATAGAAGTTTAATAGTGCATTTTACTCGCCATTCCACGCGCTTTAAGATGCCGCCTAGCCCAGTACGCTATCTGAAATAGGAGCGACGTAAATTGAACAAATGTGATAGAATTTCCCTGAATTCTTATATTAACCTTAATGTAAAATGATCTAATCGGGTCTCTGTTCGCCCTACCCTAGAAGTTTAATACTGCATTTCACTCGTCATTTCATGCGCTTTGAGATAGCCGCTTAGCCCAATACGCTATCTGAAATAGGAGCGACGTGAATTGATCAAATGTGATAGAATTTCCCTGAATTCTTATATTAACCTTAATGTAAAATGATCTAATCAGGTCTCTGTTAGCCCTACCGTAGAAGTTTAATAGTGCATTTCACTCGTCATTTCATGCGCTTTGAGATGCCGCTTAGCCCAATACGCTACCTGAAATAGGAGCGATGTAAATTGAACAAATGTGATAGAATTTCTCTGAATTCTTTTATTAACCATACTATAAAAAGGTCTAATCGGGTCTCTGTTTGCCCTACCCTAGAAGTTTAATAGTGCATTTTACTCGCCATTTCATGCGCACTGAGATGCCGCATAGCCCAATACGCTACCTGAAATAGGAGCGATGTAAATTGAACAAATGTGATAGAATTTCGCTGAATTCTTATATTAACCAAAATATAAAATGATCTAGTCGGGTCTCTGATTGCCCTATCATAGAAGTTTAATAGTGCATTTTACTCGCCATTCCACACCTTTGAAGATGCCGCCTAGCCCAATACGCTATCTGAAATAGGAGCGACGTAAATTGAACAAATGTGATAGAATTTCGCTGAATTCTTATATTAACCAAAATATAAAATGATCCAATCGGGTCTCTGATTGCCCTATCAAAGAAGTTTAAAAGTGCATTTTACTCACCATTCCACGCGCTTTAAGATGCCGCCTATCCCAGTACGCTATGTGAAATAGGAGCGACGTAAATTGAACAAATGTGATAGAATTTTGCTGAATTCTTATATTAACCATAATATAAAATGATCTAATCGGGTCTCTGTTTGCCCTACCCTAGAAGTTTAGTAATGCATTTTACTCGTCATTTCATGCGCTTTGAGATGCCGCTTAGCCCAATACGCTACCTGAAATAGGAGCGATGTAACTTGAACAAATGTGATAGAATTTCGCTGAATTCCTTTATTAACCATAATGTAAAATGATCTAATCGGGTCTCTGTACGCCCTAGCCTAGAAGTTTAATAGTCCATTTCACTCGCAATTTCATGCGCTTTGAGATGCCGGTTAGCCAAATACGCTACCTGAAATAGGAGCGATGTAAATTGAACAAATGTGATAGAATTTCGCTGAATTCTTTTATTAACCATAATATAAAATGATCTAATCGGGTTTCTGATTGCCCTATCATAGAAGTTTAGTAGTATATTTTCCTCCCCATTCCACGCGCTTTAAGATGCCGCCTAGCCCAGTACGCTATCTGAAATAGGAGCGACGTAAATTGAACAAATGTGATAGAATTTCGCAGAATTCTTAAATTAACCATAATATAAAATGATCTAATCGGGTCTCTGTTTGCCCTACCCTAGAAGTTTAATAGTGCATTTTACTCGCCATTTCATGCGCACTGAGATGCCGCATAGCCCAATACGCTATCTGAAATAGGAGCGACGTAAATTGAACAAATGTGATAGAATTTCGCTGAATTCTTATATTAACCAAAATATAAAATGATCTAATCGGGTCTCTGATTGCCCTATCATAGAAGTTTAATAGTGCATTTTACTCGCCATTCCACGCGCTTTAAGATGCCGCCTATCCCAGTACGCTATCTGAAATAGGAGCAACGTAAATTGAACAAATGTGATAGAATTTTGCTGAATTCTTAAATTAACCATAATAAAAAATGATCTAATCGGGTCTCTGTTTGCCCTACCCTAGAAGTTTAATAGTGCATTTTACTCGCCATTTCATGCGCACTGAGATGCCGCATAGCCCAATACGCTACCTGAAATAGGAGCGATGTAAATTGAACAAATGTGATAGAATTTCGCTGAATTCTTATATTAACCAAAATATAAAATGATCTAGTCGGGTCTCTGATTGCCCTATCATAGAAGTTTAATAGTGCATTTTACTCGCCATTCCACACCTTTGAAGATGCCGCCTAGCCCAATACGCTATCTGAAATAGGAGCGACGTAAATTGAACAAATGTGATAGAATTTCGCTGAATTCTTATATTAACCAAAATATAAAATGATCCAATCGGGTCTCTGATTGCCCTATCAAAGAAGTTTAAAAGTGCATTTTACTCACCATTCCACGCGCTTTAAGATGCCGCCTATGCCAGTACGCTATGTGAAATAGGAGCGACGTAAATTGAACAAATGTGATAGAATTTTGCTGAATTCTTATATTAACCATAATATAAAATGATCTAATCGGGTCTCTGTTTGCCCTACCCTAGAAGTTTAGTAATGCATTTTACTCGTCATTTCATGCGCTTTGAGATGCCGCTTAGCCCAATACGCTACCTGAAATAGGAGCGATGTAACTTGAACAAATGTGATAGAATTTCGCTGAATTCCTTTATTAACCATAATGTAAAATGATCTAATCGGGTCTCTGTACGCCCTAGCCTAGAAGTTTAATAGTCCATTTCACTCGCAATTTCATGCGCTTTGAGATGCCGGTTAGCCAAATACGCTACCTGAAATAGGAGCGATGTAAATTGAACAAATGTGATAGAATTTCGCTGAATTCTTTTATTAACCATAATATAAAATGATCTAATCGGGTTTCTGATTGCCCTATCATAGAAGTTTAATAGTGCATTTTGCTCGTCATTTAATGCGCTTTGAGATGCCGCTTAGCCCAAGACGCTATCTGAAATAGGAGCGACGTAAATTGAACAAATGTGATAGAATTTCGCTGAATATTTATATTAACCAAAACATAAAATGATCTAATCGGGTCTCTGTTTGCCTTACCCTAGAAGTTCAATAGTGCATTTTACTCGCCATTTCATGCTCTTTGAAATGCCGCTTAGCCCAATATGCTATCTGAAATAGGAGCGACGCAAATTGAACAAACGTGACAGAACTTCCCTGTATTCTTATATTAACCAAAATATAAAACGATCTAATCGGGTCTCTGATTGCCCTATCATGGAAGTTTAATAGTATATTTCCTCCCCATTCCACGCGCTTTAAGATGCCGCCTAGCCCAGTACGCTATCTGAAATAGGAGCGACGTAAAGTGAGCAAATGTGATAGAATTTCGCAGAATTCTTAAATTAACCATAATATAAAATGATCTAATCGGGTCTCTGTTCGCCCTACCCTAGAAGTTTAATAGTGCATTTTACTCGCCATTCCACGCGCTTTAAGATGCCGCCTATCCCAGTACGCTATCTGAAATAGGAGCGATGTAAATTGAACAGATGTGATAGAATTTCGCTGAATTCTTTTATTAACCATAATATAAAATGATCTAATCGGGTCTCTGTTCGCCCTACCCTAGAAGTTTAATAGTGCATTTTACTCGCCATTCCACGCGCTTTAAGATGCCGCCTATCCCAGTACGCTATCTGAAATAGGAGCGATGTAAATTGAACAGATGTGATAGAATTTCGCTGAATTCTTTTATTAACCATAATATAAAATGATTTAATCGGGTCTCTGATTGCCCTATCATAGAAGTTTAATAGCGCATTTTACTCGCCATTCCACGCGCTTTAAGATGCCGCCTTGCCCAGTACGCTATCTGAAATAGGAGCGACGTAAATTGAACAAATGTGATAGAACTTTTCTGAATCCTTATATTAACCTTAATGTAAAATGATCTAACCGGGTCTCTGTTCGCCCTACCCTATAAGTTTAATAGTGCATTTCACTCGTCATTTCATGCGCTTTGAGATTCCGCTTAGCCCAATACGCTATCTGAAATAGGAGCGACGTAAATTGAACAAATGTGATAGAATTTCGCTGAATTCTTATATTAACCAAAATATAAAATGATCTAATCGGGTCTCAGATTGCCCTATCATAGAAGTATAATAGTGCATTTTACTCGTCATTCCACGCGCTTTAAGATACCGCCTAGCCCAGTACGCTATCTGAAATAGGAGCGACGGAAATTGAACAAATGTGATAGAATTTTGCCGAATTCTAGTATTAACCATAATATAAAATGGTCTATTCGGGTCTCTGTTTGCCCTACCCTAGAAGTTTAATAGTGCATTTTACTCACCATTTCATGCGCTTTGAGGTGCCGCTTAGCCCAATATGCTATCTGAAATAGGAGCGACGTAAATTGAACAAATGTGATAGAATTTCGCTGAATTCTTATATTAACCAAAATATAAAATGATCTAATCGGGTCTCTGATTGCCCTATCATAGAAGTTTAATAGTGCATTTTACTCGCCATTCCACGCGCTTTAAGATGCCGCCTAGCCCAGTACGCTATCTGAAATAGGAGCGACGTAAATTGAACAAATGTGATAGAATTTCCCTGAATTCTTATATTAACCTTAATGTAAAATGATCTAATCGGGTCTCTGTTCGCCCTACCCTAGAAGTTTAATACTGCATTTCACTCGTCATTTCATGCGCTTTGAGATAGCCGCTTAGCCCAATACGCTATCTGAAATAGGAGCGACGTGAATTGATCAAATGTGATAGAATTTCCCTGAATTCTTATATTAACCTTAATGTAAAATGATCTAATCAGGTCTCTGTTAGCCCTACCGTAGAAGTTTAATAGTGCATTTCACTCGTCATTTCATGCGCTTTGAGATGCCGCTTAGCCCAATACGCTACCTGAAATAGGAGCGATGTAAATTGAACAAATGTGATAGAATTTCTCTGAATTCTTTTATTAACCATAATATAAAAAGGTCTAATCGGGTCTCTGTTTGCCCTACCCTAGAAGTTTAATAGTGCATTTTACTCGCCATTTCATGCGCACTGAGATGCCGCATAGCCCAATACGCTATCTGAAATAGGAGCGACGTAAATTGAACAAATGTGATAGAATTTCGCTGAATTCTTATATTAACCAAAATATAAAATGATCTAATCGGGTCTCTGATTGCCCTATCATAGAAGTTTAACAGTGCATTTTACTCGCCATTCCACGCGCTTTAAGATGCCGCCTATCCCAGTACGCTATCTGAAATAGGAGCGACGTAAATTGAACAAATGTGATAGAATTTTGCTGAATTCTTAAATTAACCATAATAAAAAATGATCTAATCGGGTCTCTGTTTGCCCTACCCTAGAAGTTTAATAGTGCATTTTACTCGCCATTTCATGCGCACTGAGATGCCGCATAGCCCAATACGCTACCTGAAATAGGAGCGATGTAAATTGAACAAATGTGATAGAATTTCGCTGAATTCTTATATTAACCAAAATATAAAATGATCTAGTCGGGTCTCTGATTGCCCTATCACAGAAGTTTAATAGTGCATTTTACTCGCCATTCCACACCTTTGAAGATGCCGCCTAGCCCAATACGCTATCTGAAATAGGAGCGACGTAAATTGAACAAATGTGATAGAATTTCGCTGAATTCTTATATTAACCAAAATATAAAATGATCCAATCGGGTCTCTGATTGCCCTATCAAAGAAGTTTAAAAGTGCATTTTACTCACCATTCCACGCGCTTTAAGATGCCGCCTATCCCAGTACGCTATGTGAAATAGGAGCGACGTAAATTGAACAAATGTGATAGAATTTTGCTGAATTCTTATATTAACCATAATATAAAATGATCTAATCGGGTCTCTGTTTGCCCTACCCTAGAAGTTTAGTAATGCATTTTACTCGTCATTTCATGCGCTTTGAGATGCCGCTTAGCCCAATACGCTACCTGAAATAGGAGCGATGTAACTTGAGCAAATGTGATAGAATTTCGCTGAATTCCTTTATTAACCATAATGTAAAATGATCTAATCGGGTCTCTGTTCGCCCTAGCCTAGAAGTTTAATAGTCCATTTCACTCGTAATTTCATGCGCTTTGAGATGCCGGTTAGCCAAATACGCTACCTGAAATAGGAGCGATGTAAATTGAACAAATGTGATAGAATTTCGCTGAATTCTTTTATTAACCATAATATAAAATGATCTAATCGGGTTTCTGATTGCCCTATCATAGAAGTTTAGTAGTATATTTTCCTCCCCATTCCACGCGCTTTAAGATGCCGCCTAGCCCAGTACGCTATCTGAAATAGGAGCGACGTAAATTGAACAAATGTGATAGAATTTCGCAGAATTCTTAAATTAACCATAATATAAAATGATCTAATCGGGTCTCTGTTTGCCCTACCCTAGAAGTTTAATAGTGCATTTTACTCGCCATTTCATGCGCACTGAGATGCCGCATAGCCCAATACGCTATCTGAAATAGGAGCGACGTAAATTGAACAAATGTGATAGAATTTCGCTGAATTCTTATATATTACCAAAATATAAAATGATCTAGTCGGGTCTCTGATTGCCCTATCATAGATGTTTAATAGTGCATTTTACTCGCCATTCCACGCCTTTGAAGATAGCGCCTAGCCCAGTACGCTATCTGAAATAGGAGCGACGTAAATTGAACAAATGTGATAGAATTTCGCAGAATTCTTAAATTAACCATAATATAAAATGATCTAATCGGGTCTCTGTTTGCTCTACACTAGAATTTTAATAATGCATTTTACTCGCCATTTCATGCGCTTTGAGATGCCGCTTAGCCCAATACGCTAGCTGAAATAGGAGCGATGTAAATTGAACAAATGTGATAGAATTTCTCTGAATTCTTCTATTAACCATAATATAAGAAGATCTAATCGGGTCTCTGTTTGCCCTACCCTAGAAGTTTAATAGTGCATTTTACTGGCCATTTCATGCGCACTGAGATGCCGCATAGCCTAATACGTTATCTGAAATAGGAGCGACGTAAATTGAACAAATGTGATAGAATTTCGCTGAATTCTTATATTAACCAAAATATAAAATGATCCTAATCGGGTCTCTGTTCGCCCTAGCCTAGAAGTTTAATAGTCCATTTCACTCGTCATTTCATGCGCTTTGAGATGCCGCTTAGCCAAATACGCTACCTGAAATAGGAGCGATGTAAATTGAACAAATGTGATAGAATTTCGCTGAATTCTTTTATTAACCATAATATGAAATGATCTAATCGGGTCTCTGTTTGCCCTACCCTAGAAGTTTAATAGTGCATTTTACTCGCCATTTCGTGCTCTTTGGGATGCCGCTTAGCCCAATACGCTTTCTGAAATAGGAGCGACGTAAATTGAACAAATGTGATAGAACTTCCCTGAATTCTTATATTAACCTTAATGTAAAATGTTGTAATCGGGTCTCTCTTCGCCCTACCCTAGAAGTTTAATAGTGCATTTCACTCCTCATTTCATGCGCTTTGAGATGCCGCTTAGCCCAATACGCTATCTGAAATAGGAGCGACGTAAATTGAAAAAATGTGATAGAATTTCGCCGAATTCTTATATTAACCAAAATATAAAATGATCTAATCGGGTCTCTGTTCGCCCTAGCCTAGATGTTTAATTGTCCATTTCACTTGTCATTTCATGCGCTTTGAAATGCCGCTTAGCCCAATACGCTATCCGAAATAGGAGCGACGTAAATTGAACAAATGTGATAGAATTACGCTGAATTCTTATATTAACCGTAATATAAAATGATTTAATCCGGTCTCTGTTTGCCGAACCCTAGAAGTTCAATAGTGCATTTTACTCGCCATTTCATGCGCTTTGAGATGCCGCTTAGCCCAATACGCTACCTGAAATAGGAGCGATGTAACTTGAACAAATGTGATAGAATTTCGCTGAATTTTTTATTAACCATAATATAAAATGATCTAATCGGGTCTCTGTTTGCCCTACCCTAGAAGTTTAATAGTGCATTTCACTCGGCATTTCATGCGTTTTGAGATGCCGCTTAGCCAAATACGCTACCTGAAATAGGAGCGATGTAAATTGAACAAATGTGATAGAATTTCGCTGAATTCTTTTATTAACCATAATATGAAATGATCTAATCGGGTCTCTGTTTGCCCTACCCTAGAAGTTTAATAGTGCCTTTTACTCGCCATTTCATGCGCACTGAGATGCCGCATAGCCCAATACGCTACCTGAAATAGGAGCGACGTAAATTGAACAAATGTGACAGAATTTTGATGAATTCTTATATTGCCGAAAATATAAAATGATCTAATCGGGTCTCCGATTGCCCTATCATAGAAGTTTAATAGTGCATTTTACTCGCCATTCCACGCCTTTGAAGATGCCGCCTAGCCCAGTACGCTATCGGAAATAGGAGCGACGTAAATTGAACAAATGTGATAGAATTTCGCTGAATTCTTATATTAACCAAAATATAAAATGATCTAATCGGGTGTCTGATTGCCCTATCATAGAAGTTTAATAGTATATTTTCCTCCCCATTCCACGCGCTTTAAGATGCCGCCTGGGACAGTACCCTATCTGAAATAGGAGCGACGTAAAGTGAACAAATGTGATAGAATCTTCCTGAAATCTTAAATTAACCATAATATAAAATGATCTAATCGGGTCTCTGTTTGCCCTACCCTAGAAGTTTAATAGTGCATTTTACTCGCCATTTCGTGCTCTTTGGGATGCCGCTTAGCCCAATACGCTTTCTGAAATAGGAGCGACGTAAATTGAACAAATGTGATAGAACTTCCCTGAATTCTTATATTAACCTTAATGTAAAATGTTGTAATCGGGTCTCTCTTCGCCCTACCCTAGAAGTTTAATAGTGCATTTCACTCCTCATTTCATGCGCTTTGAGATGCCGCTTAGCCCAATACGCTATCTGAAATAGGAGCGACGTAAATTGAACAAATGTGATAGAATTTCGCCGAATTCTTATATTAACCAAAATATAAAATGATCTAATCGGGTCTCTGTTCGCCCTAGCCTAGATGTTTAATTGTCCATTTCACTTGTCATTTCATGCGCTTTGAAATGCCGCTTAGCCCAATACGCTATCCGAAATAGGAGCGACGTAAATTGAACAAATGTGATAGAATTACGCTGAATTCTTATATTAACCGTAATATAAAATGATTTAATCCGGTCTCTGTTTGCCGAACCCTAGAAGTTCAATAGTGCATTTTACTCGCCATTTCATGCGCTTTGAGATGCCGCTTAGCCCAATACGCTACCTGAAATAGGAGCGATGTAACTTGAACAAATGTGATAGAATTTCGCTGAATTTTTTATTAACCATAATATAAAATGATCTAATCGGGTCTCTGTTTGCCCTACCCTAGAAGCTTAAAAGTGCGTTTTCTCGCCATTTCATGCGCTTTGAGATGCCGCTTAGCCCAATACGCTATCTGAAATAGGAGGTACGTAAATTGAACAAATGTGATAGAATTTCCTTGAATTCTTATATTAACCTTAATGTAAAATGATCTAATCGGGTCTCTGTTCGCCCTACCCTAGAAGTTTAATAGTGCATTTCACTCGTCATTTCATGCGCTTTGAGATGCCGCTTAGCCCAATACGCTATCTGAAATAGGACCGACGTAAATTGAACAAAAGTGATAGAATTTCGCTGAATTCTTATATTAACCAAAATATAAAATGATCTAATCGGGTCTCTGATTGCCCTATCATAGAAGTTTAATAGTGCATTTTACTCGCCATTCCACGCCTTTGAAGATAGCGCCTAGCCCAGTACGCTATCTGAAATAGGAGCGACGTAAATTGAACAAATGTGATAGAATTTCCCTGAATTCTTATATTAACCAAAATATAAAATGATCTAATCGGGTCTCTGATTGCTCTATCATAGAAGTTTAATAGTGCATTTTACTCTACATTCCACGCGATTTAAGATGCCGCCTATCCCAGTACGCTATCTGAAATAGGAGCGACGTAAATTGAACAAATGTGATAGAATTTTGATGAATTCTCAAATTAACCATAATATAAAATGGTCTATTCGGGTCTCTGTTTGCCCTTCCCTAGAAGTTTAATAGTGCATTTTACTCGCCATTTCATGCGCTTTGAAGTGCCGCTTAGCCCAATATGCTATCTGAAATAGGAGCGACGTAAATTGAACAAATGTGATAGAATTTCGCTGAATTCTTATATTAACCAAAATATAAAATGATCTAATCGGGTCTCTGATTGCCCTATCATAGAAGTTTAAGAGTGCATTTTACTCGCCATTCCACGCCTTTGAAGATGCCGCCTAGCCCAGTACGCTATCTGAAATAGCAGCGACGTAAATTGAACAAATGTGATAGAATTTCCCTGAATTCTTATATTAACCTTAATGTAAAATGATCTAATCGTGTCTCTGTTCGCCCTACCCTAGAAGTTTAATAGTGCATTTCACTCGTCATTTCATGCGCTTTCAGATGCCGCTTAGCCAAATACGCTACCTGAAATAGGAGCGATGTAAATTGAACAAATGTGATAGAATTTCGCTGAATTCTTTTATTAACCATAATATAAAATGATCTAATCGGGTCTCTCTTTGCCCTACCCTAGAAGTTTAATAGTGCCTTTTACTCGCCATTTCATGCGCACTGAGATGCCGCATAGCCCAATACGCTACCTGAAATAGGAGCGACGTAAATTGAACAAATGTGATAGAATTTCGCTGAATTGTTATATTAACCAAAATATAAAATGATCTAATCGGGTCTCTGATTGCCCTATCATAGAAGTTTAATAGTATATTTTCCTCCCCATTCCACGCGCTTTAAGATTCCGCCTAGCCCAGTACGCTATCTGAAATATGAGCGACGTAAATTGAACAAATGTTATAGAATTTCACAGAATTCTTAAATTAACCATAATATAAAATGACCTAATCGGGTCTCTGTTTGCCCTACCCTAGAAGTTTAATAACGCATTTTACTCGTCATTCATGCGCTTTGAGATGCCGCTTAGCCCAATACGCTGTCTAAAATAGGAGCGACGTAAATTGAACAAATGTGATAGAATTTCGCCGAATTCTTATAATAACCAAAATATAAAATGATCTAATCGGGTCTCTGATTGCCCTACCATAGAAGTTTAATAGTGCATTTTACTCGCCATTCCATGCCTTTTAAGATGCCGCCTAGCCCAGTACGCTATCTGAAATAGGAGCGACGTAAATTGAACAAATGTGATAGAATTTCCCTGAATTCTTATATTAACCTTAATGTAAAATGATCTAATCGGGTCTCTGTTCGCTCTACCCTAGAAGTTTAATAGTGCATTTCACTCGGCATTTCATGCGCTTTGAGATGTCGCTTAGCCCAATACGCTATCGGAAATAGGAGCGACGTAAATTGAACAAATGTGATAGAACTTCGTTGAATTCTTATATTAAAAAAAATATAAAATGATCTAATCGGGTTTCTGATTGCCCTATCATAGAAGTTTAATAGTGCATTTTGCTCGTCATTTAATGCGCTTTGAGATGCCGCTTAGCCCAAGACGCTATCTGAAATAGGAGCGACGTAAATTGAACAAATGTGATAGAATTTCGCTGAATATTTATATTAACCAAAACATAAAATGATCTAATCGGGTCTCTGTTTGCCTTACCCTAGAAGTTCAATAGTGCATTTTACTCGCCATTTCATGCTCTTTGAAATGCCGCTTAGCCCAATATGCTATCTGAAATAGGAGCGACGCAAATTGAACAAATGTGACAGAACTTCCCTGTATTCTTATATTAACCAAAATATAAAACGATCTAATCGGGTCTCTGATTGCCCTATCATGGAAGTTTAATAGTATATTTTCCTCCCCATTCCACGAGCTTTAAGATGCCGCCTAGCCCAGTACGCTATCTGAAATAGGAGCGACGTAAAGTGAGCAAATGTGATAGAATTTCGCAGAATTCTTAAATTAACCATAATATAAAATGATCTAATCGGGTCTCTGTTCGCCCTACCCTAGAAGTTTAATAGTGCATTTTACTCGCCATTCCACGCGCTTTAAGATGCCGCCTATCCCAGTACGCTATCTGAAATAGGAGCGATGTAAATTGAACAAATGTGATAGAATTTCGCTGAATATTTATATTAACCAAAACATAAAATGATCTAATCGGGTCTCTGTTTGCCTTACCCTAGAAGTTCAATAGTGCATTTTACTCGCCATTTCATGCTCTTTGAAATGCCGCTTAGCCCAATATGCTATCTGAAATAGGAGCGACGCAAATTGAACAAATGTGACAGAACTTCCCTGTATTCTTATATTAACCAAAATATAAAACGATCTAATCGGGTCTCTGATTGCCCTATCATGGAAGTTTAATAGTATATTTTCCTCCCCATTCCACGAGCTTTAAGATGCCGCCTAGCCCAGTACGCTATCTGAAATAGGAGCGACGTAAAGTGAGCAAATGTGATAGAATTTCGCAGAATTCTTAAATTAACCATAATATAAAATGATCTAATCGGGTCTCTGTTCGCCCTACCCTAGAAGTTTAATAGTGCATTTTACTCGCCATTCCACGCGCTTTAAGATGCCGCCTATCCCAGTACGCTATCTGAAATAGGAGCGATGTAAATTGAACAGATGTGATAGAATTTCGCTGAATTCTTTTATTAACCATAATATAAAATGATTTAATCGGGTCTCTGTTCGCCCTACCCTAGAAGTTTAATAATGCATTTCACTCGTCATTTCATGCGCTTTGAGATGCCGCTTAGCCCAATACGCTATCTGAAATAGGAGCGACGTAAATTGAACAAAAGTGATAGAATTTCGCTGAATTCTTATATTAACCAAAATATAAAATAATCTAATCGGGTCTCTGATTGCCCTATCATAGAAGTTTAATAGTGCATTTTACTCGCCAATCCACGCGCTTTAAGATGCCGCCTTGCCCAGTACGCTATCTGAAATAGGAGCGACGTAAATTGAACAAATGTGATAGAACATTTCTGAATCCTTATATTAACCTTAATGTAAAATGATCTAATCGGGTCTCTGTTCGCCCTACCCTATAAGTTTAATAGGGCATTTCACTCGTCATTTCATGCGCTTTGAGATTCCGCTTAGCCCAATACGCTATCTGAAATAGGAGCGACGTAAATTGAACAAATGTGATAGAATTTCGCTGAATTCTTATATTAACCAAAATATAAAATGATCTAATCGGGTCTCAGATTGCCCTATCATAGAAGTATAATAGTGCATTTTACTCGTCATTCCACGCGCTTTAAGATACCGCCTAGCCCAGTACGCTATCTGAAATAGGAGCGACGGAAATTGAACAAATGTGATAGAATTTTGCCGAATTCTAGTATTAACCATAATATAAAATGGTCTATTCGGGTCTCTGTTTGCCCTACCCTAGAAGTTTAATAGTGCATTTTACTCGCCATTTCATGCGCACTGAGATGCCGCATAGCCCAATACGCTACCTGAAATAGGAGCGATGTAAATTGAACAAATGTGATAGAATTTCGCTGAATTCTTATATTAACCAAAATATAAAATGATCTAGTCGGGTCTCTGATTGCCCTATCATAGAAGTTTAATAGTGCATTTTACTCGCCATTCCACGCGCTTTAAGATGCCGCCTATCCCAGTACGCTATCTGAAATAGGAGCGATGTAAATTGAACAGATGTGATAGAATTTCGCTGAATTCTTTTATTAACCATAATATAAAATGATTTAATCGGGTCTCTGTTCGCCCTACCCTAGAAGTTTAATAATGCATTTCACTCGTCATTTCATGCGCTTTGAGATGCCGCTTAGCCCAATACGCTATCTGAAATAGGAGCGACGTAAATTGAACAAAAGTGATAGAATTTCGCTGAATTCTTATATTAACCAAAATATAAAATAATCTAATCGGGTCTCTGATTGCCCTATCATAGAAGTTTAATAGTGCATTTTACTCGCCAATCCACGCGCTTTAAGATGCCGCCTTGCCCAGTACGCTATCTGAAATAGGAGCGACGTAAATTGAACAAATGTGATAGAACATTTCTGAATCCTTATATTAACCTTAATGTAAAATGATCTAATCGGGTCTCTGTTCGCCCTACCCTATAAGTTTAATAGGGCATTTCACTCGTCATTTCATGCGCTTTGAGATTCCGCTTAGCCCAATACGCTATCTGAAATAGGAGCGACGTAAATTGAACAAATGTGATAGAATTTCGCTGAATTCTTATATTAACCAAAATATAAAATGATCTAATCGGGTCTCAGATTGCCCTATCATAGAAGTATAATAGTGCATTTTACTCGTCATTCCACGCGCTTTAAGATACCGCCTAGCCCAGTACGCTATCTGAAATAGGAGCGACGGAAATTGAACAAATGTGATAGAATTTTGCCGAATTCTAGTATTAACCATAATACAAAATGGTCTATTCGGGTCTCTGTTTGCCCTACCCTAGAAGTTTAATAGTGCGTTTTACTCGCCATTTCATGCGCACTGAGATGCCGCATAGCCCAATACGCTACCTGAAATAGGAGCGATGTAAATTGAACAAATGTGATAGAATTTCGCTGAATTCTTATATTAACCAAAATATAAAATGATCTAGTCGGGTCTCTGATTGCCCTATCATAGAAGTTTAATAGTGCATTTTACTCGCCATTCCACACCTTTGAAGATGCCGCCTAGCCCAATACGCTATCTGAAATAGGAGCGACGTAAATTGAACAAATGTGATAGAATTTCGCTGAATTCTTATATTAACCAAAATATAAAATGATCCAATCGGGTCTCTGATTGCCCTATCAAAGAAGTTTAAAAGTGCATTTTACTCACCATTCCACGCGCTTTAAGATGCCGCCTATCCCAGTACGCTATGTGAAATAGGAGCGACGTAAATTGAACAAATGTGATAGAATTTTGCTGAATTCTTATATTAACCATAATATAAAATGATCTAATCGGGTCTCTGTTTGCCCTACCCTAGAAGTTTAGTAATGCATTTTACTCATCATTTCATGCGCTTTGAGATGCCGCTTAGCCCAATACGCTACCTGAAATAGGAGCGATGTAACTTGAACAAATGTGATAGAATTTCGCTGAATTCCATTATTAACCATAATGTAAAATGATCTAATCGGGTCTCTGTTCGCCATAGCCTAGAAGATTAATAGTCCATTTCACTCGTAATTTCATGCGCTTTGAGATGCCGGTTAGCCAAATACGCTACCTGAAATAGGAGCGATGTAAATTGAACAAATGTGATAGAATTTCGCTGAATTCTTTTATTAACCATAATATAAAATGATCTAATCGGGTTTCTGATTGCCCTATCATAGAAGTTTAGTAGTATATTTTCCTCCCCATTCCACGCGCTTTAAGATGCCGCCTAGCCCAGTACGCTATCTGAAATAGGAGCGACGTAAATTGAACAAATGTGATAGAATTTCGCAGAATTCTTAAATTAACCATAATATAAAATGATCTAATCGGGTCTCTGTTTGCCCTACCCTAGAAGTTTAATAGTCCATTTTACTCGCCATTTCATGCGCACTGAGATGCCGCATAGCCCAATACGCTATCTGAAATAGGAGCGACGTAAATTGAACAAATGTGATAGAATTTCGCTGAATTCTTATATATTACCAAAATATAAAATGATCTAGTCGGGTCTCTGATTGCCCTATCATAGATGTTTAATAGTGCATTTTACTCGCCATTCCACGCCTTTGAAGATAGCGCCTAGCCCAGTACGCTATCTGAGATAGGAGCGACGTAAATTGAACAAATGTGATAGAATTTCGCAGAATTCTTAAATTAACCATAATATAAAATGATCTAATCGGGTCTCTGTTTGCTCTACACTAGAATTTTAATAATGCATTTTACTCGCCATTTCATGCGCTTTGAGATGCCGCTTAGCCCAATACGCTAGCTGAAATAGGAGCGATGTAAATTGAACAAATGTGATAGAATTTCTCTGAATTCTTCTATTAACCATAATATAAGAAGATCTAATCGGGTCTCTGTTTGCCCTACCCTAGAAGTTTAATAGTGCATTTTACTGGCCATTTCATGCGCACTGAGATGCCGCATAGCCCAATACGTTATCTGAAATAGGAGCGACGTAAATTGAACAAATGTGATAGAATTTCGCTGAATTCTTATATTAACCAAAATATAAAATGATCTAATCGGGTCTCTGTTCGCCCTAGCCTAGAAGTTTAATAGTCCATTTCACTCGTCATTTCATGCGCTTTGAGATGCCGCTTAGCCAAATACGCTACCTGAAATAGGAGCGATGTAAATTGAACAAATGTGATAGAATTTCGCTGAATTCTTTTATTAACCATAATATGAAATGATCTAATCGGGTCTCTGTTTGCCCTACCCTAGAAGTTTAATAGTGCATTTTACTCGCCATTCCATGCCTTTTAAGATGCCGCCTAGCCCAGTACGCTATCTGAAATAGGAGCGACGTAAATTGAACAAATGTAATAGAATTTCCCTGAATTCTTATATTAACCTTAATGTAAAATGATCTAATCGGGTCTCTGTTCGCTCTACCCTAGAAGTTTAATAGTGCATTTCACTCGGCATTTCATGCGCTTTGAGATGTCGCTTAGCCCAATACGCTATCGGAAATAGGAGCGACGTAAATTGAACAAATGTGATAGAACTTCGTTGAATTCTTATATTAAAAAAAATATAAAATGATCTAATCGGGTTTCTGATTGCCCTATCATAGAAGTTTAATAGTGCATTTTGCTCGTCATTTAATGCGCTTTGAGATGCCGCTTAGCCCAAGACGCTATCTGAAATAGGAGCGACGTAAATTGAACAAATGTGATAGAATTTCGCTGAATATTTATATTAACCAAAACATAAAATGATCTAATCGGGTCTCTGTTTGCCTTACCCTAGAAGTTCAATAGTGCATTTTACTCGCCATTTCATGCTCTTTGAAATGCCGCTTAGCCCAATATGCTATCTGAAATAGGAGCGACGCAAATTGAACAAATGTGACAGAACTTCCCTGTATTCTTATATTAACCAAAATATAAAACGATCTAATCGGGTCTCTGATTGCCCTATCATGGAAGTTTAATAGTATATTTTCCTCCCCATTCCACGCGCTTTAAGATGCCGCCTAGCCCAGTACGCTATCTGAAATAGGAGCGACGTAAAGTGAGCAAATGTGATAGAATTTCGCAGAATTCTTAAATTAACCATAATATAAAATGATCTAATCGGGTCTCTGTTCGCCCTACCCTAGAAGTTTAATAGTGCATTTTACTCGCCATTCCACGCGCTTTAAGATGCCGCCTATCCCAGTACGCTATCTGAAATAGGAGCGATGTAAATTGAACAGATGTGATAGAATTTCGCTGAATTCTTTTATTAACCATAATATAAAATGATTTAATCGGGTCTCTGTTCGCCCTACCCTAGAAGTTTAATAATGCATTTCACTCGTCATTTCATGCGCTTTGAGATGCCGCTTAGCCCAATACGCTATCTGAAATAGGAGCGACGTAAATTGAACAAATGTGATAGAATTTCGCTGAATTCTTATATTAACCAAAATATAAAATGATCTAATCGGGTCTCTGATTGCCCTATCATAGAAGTTTAATAGTGCATTTTACTCGCCATTCCACGCGCTTTAAGATGCCGCCTAGCCCAGTACGCTATCTGAAATAGGAGCGACGTAAATTGAACAAATGTGATAGAATTTCCCTGAATTCTTATATTAACCTTAATGTAAAATGATCTAATCGGGTCTCTGTTCGCCCTACCCTAGAAGTTTAATACTGCATTTCACTCCTCATTTCATGCGCTTTGAGATAGCCGCTTAGCCCAATACGCTATCTGAAATAGGAGCGACGTGAATTGATCAAATGTGATAGAATTTCCCTGAATTCTTATATTAACCTTAATGTAAAATGATCTAATCAGGTCTCTGTTAGCCCTACCGTAGAAGTTTAATAGTGCATTTCACTCGTCATTTCATGCGCTTTGAGATGCCGCTTAGCCCAATACGCTACCTGAAATAGGAGCGATGTAAATTGAACAAATGTGATAGAATTTCTCTGAATTCTTTTATTAACCTTAATATAAAAAGGTCTAATCGGGTCTCTGTTTGCCTTACCCTAGAAGTGTAATAGTGCATTTTACTCGCCATTTCATGCGCACTGAGATGCCGCATAGCCCAATACGCTATCTGAAATAGGAGCGACGTAAATTGAACAAATGTGATAGAATTTCGCTGAATTCTTATATTAACCAAAATATAAAATGATCTAATCGGGTCTCTGATTGCCCTATCATAGAAGTTTAATAGTGCATTTTACTCGCCATTCCACGCGCTTTAAGATGCCGCCTATCCCAGTACGCTATCTGAAATAGGAGCGACGTAAATTGAACAAATGTGATAGAATTTTGCTGAATACTTAAATTAACCATAATATAAAATGATCTAATCGGGTCTCTGTTTGCCCTACCCTAGAAGTTTAATAGTGCATTTTACTCGCCATTTCATGCGCACTGAGATGCCGCATAGCCCAATACGCTACCTGAAATAGGAGCGATGTAAATTGAACAAATGTGATAGAATTTCGCTGAATTCTTATATTAACCAAAATATAAAATGATCTAATCGGGTCTCTGATTGCCCTATCATAGAAGTTTAATAGTGCATTTTAATCGCCATTCCACACCTTTGAAGATGCCGTCTAGCCCAGTACGCTATCTGAAATAGGAGCGACGTAAATTGAACAAATGTGATAGAATTTCGCTGAATTCTTATATTAACCAAAATATAAAATGATCCAATCGGGTCTCTGATTGCCCTATCAAAGAAGTTTAAAAGTGCATTTTACTCACCATTCCACGCGCTTTAAGATGCCGCCTATCCCAGTACGCTACCTGAAATAGGAGCGATGTAACTTGAACAAATGTGATAGAATTTCGCTGAATTCCTTTATTCACCATAATGTAAAATGATCTAATCGGGTCTCTGTTCGCCCTAGCCTAGAAGTTTAATAGTCCATTTCACTCGTAATTTCATGCGCTTTGAGATGCCGGTTAGCCAAATACGCTACCTGAAATAGGAGCGATGTAAATTGAACAAATGTGATAGAATTTCGCTGAATTCTTTTATTAACCATAATATAAAATGATCTAATCGGGTTTCTGATTGCCCTATCATAGAAGTTTAGTAGTATATTTTCCTCCCCATTCCACGCGCTTTAAGATGCCGCCTAGCCCAGTACGCTATCTGAAATAGGAGCGACGTAAATTGAACAAATGTGATAGAATTTCGCAGAATTCTTAAATTAACCATAATATAAAATGATCTAATCGGGTCTCTGTTTGCCCTACCCTAGAAGTTTAATAGTGCATTTTACTCGCCATTTCATGCGCACTGAGATGTCGCATAGCCCAATACGCTATCTGAAATAGGAGCGACGTAAATTGAACAAATGTGATAGAATTTCGCTGAATTCTTATATTAACCAAAATATAAAATGATCTAGTCGGGTCTCTGATTGCCCTATCATAGATGTTTAATAGTGCATTTTACTCGCCATTCCACGCCTTTGAAGATAGCGCCTAGCCCAGTACGCTATCTGAAATAGGAGCGACGTAAATTGAACAAATGTGATAGAATTTCCCCGAATTCTTATATTAACCTTAATGTAAAATGATCTAATCGGGTCTCTGTTCGCCCTACCCTAGAAGTTTAATACTGCATTTCACTCGTCATTTCATGCGCTTTGAGATAGCCGCTTAGCCCAATGCGCTATCTGAAATAGGAGCGACGTGAATTGATCAAATGTGATAGAATTTTGCCGAATTCTTAAATTAACCATAATATAAAATGATCTGATCGGGTCTCTGTTTGCCCTACCCTAGAAGTTTAATAACGCATTTTACTCGTCATTTCATGCGCTTTGAGATGCCGCTCAGCCCAATACGCTATCTGAAATAGGAGCGATGTAAATTGAACAAATGTGTTAGAATTACGCTGAATTCTTATATTAACCGTAATATAAAATGATTTAATCTGGTCTCTGTTTGCCTAACCCTAGAAGTTTAATAGTGCATTTTACTCGCCATTTCATGCGCTTTGAGATACCGCTCAGCCCAATACGCTATCTGAAATAGGAGCGACGTAAATTGAACAAATGTGATAGAATTTCGCTGAATTCTTTTATTAACCATAATGTAAAATGATCTAATTGGGTCTCTGTTCGCCCTACCCTAGAAGATTAATAGTGCATTTTACTCGCCATTTCATGCGATTTGAGATGCCGCTTAGCCCAATACGATATCTGAAATAGGAGCGACGTAAATTGAACAAATGTGTTAGAATTACGCTGAATTCTTATATTAACCGTAATATAAAATGATTTAATCTGGTCTCTGTTTGCCTAACCCTAGAAGTTTAATAGTGCATTTTACTCGCCATTTCATGCGCTTTGAGATACCGCTTAGCCCAATACGCTATCTGAAATAGGAGCGACGTAAATTGAACAAATGTGATAGAATTACGCTGAATTCTTATATTAACCGTAATATAAGATAATCTAATCGGGTCTCTATTTGCCTTACCCTAGAAGTTTGATAGTGCATTTTACTCGCCATTTCATGCGCTTTGAGATGCCGCTTAGCCCAATACGCTATCTGAAATAGGAGCGACGTAAATTGAACAAATGTGATAGAATTTCGCTGAATTCTTATATTAACCAAAATATAAAATTATCTAATCGGGCCTCTGTTCGCCCTACCCTAGAAGTTTAATAGTGCATTCCACTCGTCATTTCATGCGGTTTGAGATGCCGCTTATCCCAATACGCTATCTGAAATAGGAGCGACGTAAATTGAACAAATGTGATAGAATTTCGCTGAATTCTTATATTAACCGAAATATAAAATGATCTAATCGGGTCTCTGATTGCCCTATCATAGAAGTTTAATAGTGCATTTTACTCGCCATTCCACGCCTTTGAAGATAGCGCCTAGCCCAGTACGCTATCTGAAATAGGAGCGACGTAAATTGAACAAATGTGATAGAATTTCCCTGAATTCTTATATTAACCTTAATGTAAAATGATCTAATCAGGTCTCTGTTAGCCCTACCGTAGAAGTTTAATAGTGCATTTCACTCGTCATTTCATGCGCTTTGAGATGCCGCTTAGCCCAATACGCTACCTGAAATAGGAGCGATGTAAATTGAACAAATGTGATAGAATTTCTCTGAATTCTTTTATTAACCTTAATATAAAAAGGTCTAATCGGGTCTCTGTTTGCCCTACCCTAGAAGTGTAATAGTGCATTTTACTCGCCATTTCATGCGCACTGAGATGCCGCATAGCCCAATACGCTATCTGAAATAGGAGCGACGTAAATTGAACAAATGTGATAGAATTTCGCTGAATTCTTATATTAACCAAAATATAAAATGATCTAATCGGGTCTCTGATTGCCCTATCATAGAAGTTTAATAGTGCATTTTACTCGCCATTCCACGCGCTTTAAGATGCCGCCTATCCCAGTACGCTATCTGAAATAGGAGCGACGTAAATTGAACAAATGTGATAGAATTTTGCTGAATACTTAAATTAACCATAATATAAAATGATCTAATCGGGTCTCTGTTTGCCCTACCCTAGAAGTTTAATAGTGCATTTTACTCGCCATTTCATGCGCACTGAGATGCCGCATAGCCCAATACGCTACCTGAAATAGGAGCGATGTAAATTGAACAAATGTGATAGAATTTCGCTGAATTCTTATATTAACCAAAATATAAAATGATCTAGTCGGGTCTCTGATTGCCCTATCATAGAAGTTTAATAGTGCATTTTAATCGCCATTCCACACCTTTGAAGATGCCGTCTAGCCCAGTACGCTATCTGAAATAGGAGCGACGTAAATTGAACAAATGTGATAGAATTTCGCTGAATTCTTATATTAACCAAAATATAAAATGATCCAATCGGGTCTCTGATTGCCCTATCAAAGAAGTTTAAAAGTGCATTTTACTCACCATTCCACGCGCTTTAAGATGCCGCCTATCCCAGTACGCTACCTGAAATAGGAGCGATGTAACTTGAACAAATGTGATAGAATTTCGCTGAATTCCTTTATTCACCATAATGTAAAATGATCTAATCGGGTCTCTGTTCGCCCTAGCCTAGAAGTTTAATAGTCCATTTCACTCGTAATTTCATGCGCTTTGAGATGCCGGTTAGCCAAATACGCTACCTGAAATAGGAGCGATGTAAATTGAACAAATGTGATAGAATTTCGCTGAATTCTTTTATTAACCATAATATAAAATGATCTAATCGGGTTTCTGATTGCCCTATCATAGAAGTTTAGTAGTATATTTTCCTCCCCATTCCACGCGCTTTAAGATGCCGCCTAGCCCAGTACGCTATCTGAAATAGGAGCGACGTAAATTGAACAAATGTGATAGAATTTCGCAGAATTCTTAAATTAACCATAATATAAAATGATCTAATCGGGTCTCTGTTTGCCCTACCCTAGAAGTTTAATAGTGCATTTTACTCGCCATTTCATGCGCACTGAGATGCCGCATAGCCCAATACGCTATCTGAAATAGGAGCGACGTAAATTGAACAAATGTGATAGAATTTCGCTGAATTCTTATATTAACCAAAATATAAAATGATCTAGTCGGGTCTCTGATTGCCCTATCATAGATGTTTAATAGTGCATTTTACTCGCCATTCCACGCCTTTGAAGATAGCGCCTAGCCCAGTACGCTATCTGAGATAGGAGCGACGTAAATTGAACAAATGTGATAGAATTTCGCAGAATTCTTAAATTAACCATAATATAAAATGATCTAATCGGGTCTCTGTTTGCTCTACACTAGAATTTTAATAATGCATTTTACTCGCCATTTCATGCGCTTTGAGATGCCGCTTAGCCAAATACGCTACCTGAAATGGGAGCGATGTAAATTGAACAAATGTGATAGAATTTCGCTGAATTCTTTTATTAACCATAATATGAAATGATCTAATCGGGTCTCTGTTTGCCCTACCCTAGAAGTTTAATAGTGCCTTTTACACGCCATTTCATGCGCACTGAGATGCCGCATAGCCCAATACGCTACCTGAAATAGGAGCGACGTAAATTGAACAAATGTGACAGAATTTTGATGAATTCTTATATTGCCGAAAATATAAAATGATCTAATCGGGTCTCCGATTGCCCTATCATAGAAGTTTAATAGTGCATTTTACTCGCCATTCCACGCCTTTGAAGATGCCGCCTAGCCCAGTACGCTATCGGAAATAGGAGCGACGTAAATTGAACAAATGTGATAGAATTTCGCTGAATTCTTATATTAACCAAAATATAAAATGATCTAATCGGGTGTCTGATTGCCCTATCATAGAAGTTTAATAGTATATTTTCCTCCCCATTCCACGCGCTTTAAGATGCCGCCTGGGACAGTACCCTATCTGAAATAGGAGCGACGTAAAGTGAACAAATGTGATAGAATCTTCCTGAAATCTTAAATTAACCATAATATAAAATGATCTAATCGGGTCTCTGTTTGCCCTACCCTAGAAGTTTAATAGTGCATTTTACTCGCCATTTCGTGCTCTTTGGGATGCCGCTTAGCCCAATACGCTTTCTGAAATAGGAGCGACGTAAATTGAACAAATGTGATAGAACTTCCCTGAATTCTTATATTAACCTTAATGTAAAATGTTGTAATCGGGTCTCTCTTCGCCCTACCCTAGAAGTTTAATAGTGCATTTCACTCCTCATTTCATGCGCTTTGAGATGCCGCTTAGCCCAATACGCTATCTGAAATAGGAGCGACGTAAATTGAAAAAATGTGATAGAATTTCGCCGAATTCTTATATTAACCAAAATATAAAATGATCTAATCGGGTCTCTGTTCGCCCTAGCCTAGATGTTTAATTGTCCATTTCACTTGTCATTTCATGCGCTTTGAAATGCCGCTTAGCCCAATACGCTATCCGAAATAGGAGCGACGTAAATTGAACAAATGTGATAGAATTACGCTGAATTCTTATATTAACCGTAATATAAAATGATTTAATCCGGTCTCTGTTTGCCGAACCCTAGAAGTTCAATAGTGCATTTTACTCGCCATTTCATGCGCTTTGAGATGCCGCTTAGCCCAATACGCTACCTGAAATAGGAGCGATGTAACTTGAACAAATGTGATAGAATTTCGCTGAATTTTTTATTAACCATAATATAAAATGATCTAATCGGGTCTCTGTTTGCCCTACCCTAGAAGCTTAAAAGTGCGTTTTCTCGCCATTTCATGCGCTTTGAGATGCCGCTTAGCCCAATACGCTATCTGAAATAGGAGGTACGTAAATTGAACAAATGTGATAGAATTTCCTTGAATTCTTATATTAACCTTAATGTAAAATGATCTAATCGGGTCTCTGTTCGCCCTACCCTAGAAGTTTAATAGTGCATTTCACTCGTCATTTCATGCGCTTTGAGATGCCGCTTAGCCCAATACGCTATCCGTAATAGGAGCGACGTAAATTGAACAAATGTGATAGAATACCGCTGAATTCTTATATTAACCATAATATGAAATGATCTAATCGGGTCTCTGATTGCTCTATCATAGAAGTTTGATAGTGGATTTTACTCGTCATTTCATGCGCTTTAAGGTGCCGCCTAGCCCAATACGCTATCTGAAATTGGAGCTACGTAAATTGAACAAGTGTGATACAGTTTCGCTGAATTCTTAAATTAACCATAATATAAAATGATCTGATCGGGTCTCTGATTACCCTATCATAGAAGCTTAATAGTGCATTTTACTCGCCATTTCATGCGCTTTAAGATGCCGCCTCGCCCAATGCGCTATCTGAAATAGGAGCGACGTAAATTGAACAAGTGTGATAGAATTTCGCTGAATTATTAAATTAACCATAATATAAAATGATCTAATCCGGTCTCTGTTTGCCCTATCCTAGAAGTTTAATAGTGCATTTTACTCGAAATTTCATGCTCTTTAAGATGAAACCTTTCCCAGTACGCTATCTGACATAGGGGCGACGTAAATTGAACAAATGTGATAAAATTACGCTGCATTCTTATATTAACAATAACATAAAATGATCTAATCTGGTCTCTGATCGCCCTATCATATAAGTTTAATAGTGCATTTCACTCGTCATTTCATGCGCTTTAAGGTGCCGCTTAGTCCAATACGCTATCTGAAATTGGAGCTACGTAAATTGAACGAGTGTGATAGAGTTTCGCTGAATTCTTAAAATAACCATAATATAAAGTGATCTGATCGGGTCTCTGTTTGCCGTACCCTAGTAGTTTAGTAGTGCATTTTACTCGTCATTTCATGCGCTTCAAGATGCCGCTTAGCCCAATACACTATCTGAAGTAGGAACGACGTAAATTGAACAAATGTGATAGAATTTCGCGGAATTCTTATATTAACCATAATACAAAATGATCTATTCGGATCTCTGATGGCCCTATCATTGAAGTTTAATAGTGTATTTTGCTCGTCATTTCATGCGCTTTAAGGTGCCGCCTAGCCCAATGCACTATCTGAAATTGGAGCTACGTAAATTGAACAAATGTGATAGAATTTCGCGGTATTCTTATATTAACCGTAATATAAACTGATCCAATTGGGTCTCTGAAGGCCGTATCCGAGAAGGTTACTAGAGAATTTTATTCGCCATTTCATGCGCTTTAAGATGCCGCCTAGCTCAATACGATATCTGTTGTAGGAGCGACGAGAATTGGACAAATGTGATAGAGTTACGATGAATTCTTAAATTCTCAATATTATAAGATGATCTAATCGGGACTCTGATTGCCCTATCCTAGAAGATTAGTAGTGCATTTACTCGTCATTTCATGCGCTTTAAGGTCCCGCCTATCCCAATCCGCTATCAGAAATAGGAACGACGTAAATTGAGCAAATGTGATAAAATTTCGGTGAATTCTTATATTAACCACAGTATAAGATGACCTAATCGGGTCTCTGATTGCCCTATCCTAGAAGTTTAGTAGTGCATTTTACTCGACATTTCATGCGCTTTAAGATGCCGCCTAGCCCAATCCGCAATCTGAACTTGGAGCTACGTAAATTGAACAAATGTGTCAGAGTTACGCAGAATTCTTATATTAACCATAATATAAAATGATCTAATCGGGTCTCTGATTGCCCTATCCTAGAAGTTTAGTAGTGCCTTTTACTCGATATTTCATGCGCTTTAAGATGCCGCTTAGCCCATACGCTATCTGAAGCAGGAGCGACATGAATTGAACAAATGTCATAGAATTACGCAGAATTCTTATATTAACCATAATATAATACGATCTATTCGGGTCTCTGATATCCCTATCATAGAAGTTTAACAGTGCATTTTGCTCGGCATTTCATGCGCTTTAAGGTGCCGCTTAGCTCAATCCGCTATCTGAAACAGGAGCGACGTAAATTGAACAAATGTGACAGAATTTCGCTGAATTCTTATATTAACCATAATATAAAATGATCTAATCGGGCCTCCGATTGCCCTATCATAGAAGTTTAATACTGCATTTTACTCGGCATTTCATGCGCTTTAAGGTGCCGTTTAGTCCATTACGGTATCTGAGATAGGAGCGACGTAATTGGAACAAATGTGATAGAATTACGCTGAATTCTTATATTAACCGTAATATAAAATGATCTAATCGGGTCTCTGTTTGCCTTACCCTAGAAGTTTAATAGTGCATTTTACTCGCCACTCCACGCGCTTTAAGACGCCGCCGAGCCCAGTAGGCTATCTGAAATAGGAGCGACGTAATTTGAACAAATGTGCTAGAATTACGCTGAATTCTTATATTAACCGCAATATAAAATGATGTAATCGGGTCTCTGTTTACCCTACTCTAGAAGTATAATCGTCCATTTTACTCGCCATTTCATGCGCTTTGAGGTGCCGCTTAGCCCAATACGCTATCTGAAATAGGAGCGACGTGAATTGAACAAATGTGATAGAATTTCGCTTAATTCCTATATTAACCAAAATATAAAATTATCTAATGGGGTCTCTGTTCGGCCTACACTAGAAGTTTAATAGTACATTTCACTCGTCATGTCATGCGCTTTGAGATGCCGCTTAGCCCAATACGGTATCTGAAATAGGAGCGACGTAAATTGAACATATGTGATAGAATTTCGCTGAATTCTTATATTAACCATGATGTAAAATGATCTAATCAGGTCTCTGTTCGCCCCACCCTAGAAGTTTAATAGTGCATTTTACTCGCCATTCTACGCGCTTTAAGAAGACGCCTAGCGCAGTACGCTATCTGAAATAGGAGCGACGTAAATTGTACAAATGTGATACAATTTCGCTGAATTCTTATATTAACCATAATGTAAAATGATCTAATCGGGTGTCTGTACGCCCTACCCTAGAAGTTTAATAGTTTATTTTACTCGCCATTTCATGCGCTTTGAGATGCCGCTTAGCCCAATACGCTATCTGAAATTGGAGCGACGTAAATTGAACAAATGTGGTAGAATTACGCTGAATTCTTATATTAACCAAAATATAAAATGATCTAATCGGGTCTCTGATTGCCCTATCATACAAGGTTAATAGTGCACTTTACCCGCCATTCTACGCGCTTTAAGATGCCGCCTAGACCAGTAGGCTATCTGAAATAGGAGCGACGTAATTGGAACAAATGTGATAGAATTACGCTAAATTCTTATATTAACCAAAATATAAAATGATCTAATCGGGTCTCTGTTCGCCCTACCCTAGAAGTTTAATAGTGCATTTTACTCGCCATTTCATGCGCTTTGAGATGCCGCTTAGCCCAATACGCTATTTGAAATAGGAGCGACGTAAATTGAACAAATGTGATAGAATTACACTAAATTCTTGTATTAACCAAAATATAAAATGATCTAATCGGGTCTCTGTTCGCCCTACCCTAGAAGTTTAATAGTGCATTTTCCTCGCCATTTCATGCGCTTTGAGATGCCGCTTAGCCCAATACGCTATCTGAAATAGGAGCGACGTAAATTGAACAAATCTGATAGAATTTCGCTGAATTCTTATATTAACCATAATGTAAAATGATCTAATCGGGTCTCTGTTCGCCATACCCTAGAAGTTTAATAGTGCATTTTGCTCGCTATTTCATGCGCTTTGAGATGCCGCTTAGCCCAATACGCTATCTGAAATATGAGCGACGTAAATTGAACAAATGTCATAGAATTTCGCTGAATTATTATATTAACCATAATGTAAAATGATCTAATCGGGTCTCTCTTCGCCCTACCCTAGAAGTTTAATAGTGTATTTTCTCGCCATTTCATGCGCTGTGAGATGCAGCTTAGCCCAATACGCAATCTGAAATGGGAGCGACGTAAATTGAACAAGTGTGATAGAATTTCGCTGAATCCTTATATTAAACAAAATATAAAATGATCTAATCGGGTCTCTGATTGCCCTATCATAGAAGTTTAATAGTGCATTTTACTCGCCATTTCATGCGCTTTGAGATGCCGCTTAGCCCAATACGCTATCTGAAATAGGAGCGACGTAAATTGAACAAATGTGACAGTATTACGCTAAATTCTTATATTAACCAAAATATAAAATGATCTAATCGGGTCTCTGTTCGCCCTACCCTAGAAGTTTAATAGTGCATTTTACTCGCCATTTCATGCGCTTTGAGATGCCGCTTAGCGCAGTACACTATCTGAAATACGAGCGACGTAAACTGAACAAATGTGATAGAATTTCGCTGAATTCTTATATTAACCAAAATATAAAATGATCTAATCGGGTCTCTGTTCGCCCTACCCTAGAAGTTTAATAGTGCATTTCACTCGTCAGTCCACGCGCTTTAGGATGCCGCCTAGCCCAGATGGCTATCTGAAATAGGAGCGACGTAAATAGAACGAATGAGGTAGAATTTCGCTGAATTCTTGTATTAACTAAAATATAAAATGATCTAATCGGGTCTCTGATTGCCCTATCATACAAGGTTAACAGTGCACTTTACCCGCCATTCTACGCGCTTTAAGATGCCGCCTAGACCAGTAGGCTATCTGAAATAGGAGCGACGTAATTGGAACAAATGTGATAGAATTACGCTGAATTCTTATATTAACCGTAATATAAAATGATCAAATCGGGTCTCTGTTCGCCCTACCCTAGAAGTTTAATAGTGCATTTTCCTCGCCATTTCATGCGCTTTGAGATGCCGCTTAGCCCAATACGCTATCTGAAATAGGAGCGACGTAAATTGAACAAATCTGATAGAATTTCGCTGAATTCTTATATTAACCATAATGTAAAATGATCTAATCGGGTCTCTGTTCGCCATACCCTAGAAGTTTAATAGTGCATTTTGCTCGCTATTTCATGCGCTTTGAGATGCCGCTTAGCCCAATACGCTATCTGAAATATGAGCGACGTAAATTGAACAAATGTCATAGAATTTCGCTGAATTCTTATATTAACCATAATGTAAAATGATCTAATCGGGTCTCTCTTCGCCCTACCCTAGAAGTTTAATAGTGTATTTTCTCGCCATTTCATGCGCTGTGAGATGCAGCTTAGCCCAATACGCAATCTGAAATGGGAGCGACGTAAATTGAACAAGTGTGATAGAATTTCGCTGAATCCTTATATTAAACAAAATATAAAATGATCTAATCGGGTCTCTGATTGCCCTATCATAGAAGTTTAATAGTGCATTTTACTCGCCATTTCATGCGCTTTGAGATGCCGCTTAGCCCAATACGCTATCTGAAATAGGAGCGACGTAAATTGAACAAATGTGACAGTATTACGCTAAATTCTTATATTAACCAAAATATAAAATGATCTAATCGGGTCTCTGTTCGCCCTACCCTAGAAGTTTAATAGTGCATTTTACTCGCCATTTCATGCGCTTTGAGATGCCGCTTAGCGCAGTACACTATCTGAAATACGAGCGACGTAAACTGAACAAATGTGATAGAATTTCGCTGAATTCTTATATTAACCAAAATATAAAATGATCTAATCGGGTCTCTGTTCGCCGTACCCTAGAAGTTTAATAGTGCATTTCACTCGTCAGTCCACGCGCTTTAGGATGCCGCCTAGCCCAGATGGCTATCTGAAATAGGAGCGACGTAAATAGAACGAATGAGGTAGAATTTCGCTGAATTCTTGTATTAACTAAAATATAAAATGATCTAATCGGGTCTCTGATTGCCCTATCATACAAGGTTAACAGTGCACTTTACCCGCCATTCTACGCGCTTTAAGACGCCGCCTAGACCAGTAGGCTATCTGAAATAGGAGCGACGTAATTGGAACAAATGTGATAGAATTACGCTGAATTCTTATATTAACCGTAATATAAAATGATCTAATCGGGTCTCTGTTTGCCTTACCGTAGAAGTTTAATAGTGCATTTTACTCGCCATTCCACGCGCTTTAAGACGCCGCCGAGCCCAGTAGGCTATCTGAAATAGGAGCGACGTAATTTGAACAAATGTGATAGAATTACGCTGAATTCTTATATTAACCGCAATATAAAATGATGTAATCGGGTCTCTGTTTACCCTACCCTAAAAGTATAATCGTCCATTTTACAAGCCATTTCATGCGCTTTGAGGTGCCGCTTAGCCCAATACGCTATCTGAAATACGAGCGACGTAAATTGAACAAATGTGATAGAATTACGCTAAATTCTTATATTAACCAAAATATAAAATGATCTAATCGGGTCTCTGTTCGCCCTACCCTAGAAGTTTGATAGTGCATTTTACTCGGCATTTCATGCGCTTTAAGGTGCCGCCTAGTCCAATACGCTATCTGAAATAGGAGCGACACAAATTGAACAAATGTGAATGAAGTACGCAGAAGTCTTATATTAACCATAATATAAAATGATCTAATCGGGTCTCAGATTGCCCTATCATAGAAGGTTAGTAGTGCATTTTACTCGCCATTCCAGGTGCTTGAAGATGCCGCCTAACCCAATACGCTATCTGAAATAGGAGCGACATAAATTGAACACATGTGATAGAATTACGTTGAATTCTTATATTAACAATAATATAAAATGATCTAATCGGGTCTCTGATTGCCCTATCATAGAAGTTTAATAGTGCATTTTAATCGTCATTTCATGCGCTTTAAGATGCCGCCTAGCACAACACGCTATTTGAAATAGGAGCGACGTAAATTGAACAATTGTGATAGAATTACACTGAATTCTTATATTAACCATGCTATAAGATGATCTAATCGGGTCTCCGATTGCCCTATCATAGACGATTAGTAGTGCATTTTACTTGTCATTCCACGCACTTTATGATGCCGGCTAGCCCAATACGCTATCTGAAATAGGAGCGACGTAAATTGAACAAATGTGATAGAATTACGCAGAATTCTTATATTAACCATAATTTAAAATGACCTAATCGGATCTCTGATTGCCCTATCCGAGAAGTTTAGTAGTGCATTTTACTCGACATTTCATGCGCTTTAAGATGCCGCCTCGCCCAATACGCTATCTGAAATAGGAGCGACGTAAATTGAACAAATGTGATAGAAATACGCAAGAATTCTTATATTAACCATAATTTAAAATGATCTAATCGGGACTCTGATTGCCCTATCACAGAAGTTCAGTAGTGCATTTTACTCGACATTTCATGCGCTTTAAGGTGCCGTCTAGCCCAATCCGCTATCTGAAATTGGAGCTGCGTAAATTGAATAAATGTGATAGAGTTACGCAGAATTCTTATATTAACCATAATACAAAATGATCTCATTGGGTCTCTGATTGCCCTATCATAGAAGTTTAATAGTGCATTTTACTCGTCATTTCATGCGCTTTAAGGTGCCGCCTAGCCCAATACGCTATCTGAAATGGGAGCGACATAAATTGATCAAATGTGATAAAACTACGTTGAATTCTTATATTAACAATAATACAAAATGATCTAATCGGGTCTCTGATTGCCCTGTCACAGAAGTTCAGCAGTGCATTTTACTCGACGTTTCATGCGCTTTACGGTGCCGTCTAGCCCAATGCGCTATCTGAAATGGGAGCGACGTAAATTGAACAAATGTGATAGAATTACGCAGAATTCTTATATTAACCATAATTTAAAATGATCTAATCGTATCTCTGATTGCCCTATCCGGGGAGTTTAGTAGTGCATTTTACTCGTAATTTCATGCGCTTTAAGATGCCGAATCGCCCAAAACGCTATCTGAAATAGGGGCGACGTAAATTGAAAAATGTGATAAAATGACGCTAAATTCTTATATTAAGAATAATATAAAATGATCTAATCGGGTCTCCGATTACCCTATCCTAGAAGTTTAGTAGTGCATTTTACTCGACATTTCATGCCCATTAACATGCCGCTTAGACCAATACGCTATCTGAAATAGGAGCGACGTAAATTGAACAAATGTGATAGAATTACGCTGCATCCTTATATTAATCATAGTACAAGATGACCTGATCGGGTCTCTGATTGCCCTATCCTAGAAGTTTAGTATTGCATTTTACTCGTCATTTCATGCGCTTTAAGGTGCAGCCTATCCCAATACGCGACCTGAAATTAGAGCTACGTAAATTAAACAAATGTGATAGAGTTACGACGAATTCTTAAATTAACCATAATATACGACGATCTAATCGGGTCTCTGATTGCCCTATTCTAGAAGTTTAGTAGTGCACTTTACTCGACATTTCATGCGTTTTAAGATGCCGCTTAGACGAATACGCTATCTGAAGCAGGAGCGACGTAAATTGAACAAATTTGATAGAATTACGCAGAATTCTTATATTAACCATAAAATAATATGATCTATTCGGGTCACTGATTGCCCTATCATAGAAGTTTAATAGTGCATTTTACTCGTCATTTCATGCATTTTAAGGTGCCGCGTATCCCAAATACGCTATCTGAAATAGGAGCGACGTAAATTGAACATATGTGATAAAATTACTCTGAATTCTTTTATTAACAATAATATAAAATCATCTAATCGGGTCTCTGATTACCGTATCACTGAAGTTTAGCAGTGCATTTTAATCGGCATCTCATGCCCTTTAAGATTCTGCTTAGCCCAATACGCTATCTGAAATAGGAGCGACGTAAATTGAACAAATGTGATAGAATTTCGCTGAATTCTTATATTAACCATAATATAAAATGATCTAATAGGGTCTCTCATTGCCCTACCATAGATGGTTAGTAGTGCATTTTACTCGTCATTCCACGCGCTTTGAGATGCCGTCTAGCCCATTACGCTATCTGAAATAGGAGCGACGTAAATTGAACAAATGTGATAGAATTACGCTGCATCCTTATATTAATCATAATATAAGATGACCTGTTCGGGTCTCTGATTGCCCTATCCTAGAAGTTTAGTATTGCATTTTACTCGCCATTTCATGCGCTTTAAGGTGCACCCTATCCCAATACGCGATCTGAAATTAGAGCTACGTAAATTAAACAAATGTGATAGAGTTACGACGAATTCTTAATTAACCATAATATACGACGATCTAATCGGGTCTCTGATTGCCCCATCCTAGAAGTTTAATAGTGCACTTTACTAGACATTTCATGCGCTTTAGGATGCCGCTTAGACGAATACGCTATCTGAAGCAGGAGCGACGTAAATTGAACAAATGTGATAGAATCATGCAGAATTCTTGTATTAACCATAATATAATATGATCTATTCGGGTCTCTGATTGCCCTATCATAGAAGTTTAATAGTGCATGTTACTCGCCATTTCATGCGCTTTAAGGTGCCGCCTAGCCCATTACACTATCTGAAATAGGAGCGACGTAAATTGAACATATGTGATAAAATTACTCTGAATTCTTTTATTAACAATAATATAAAATGATCTAATCGGGTCTCTGATTACCGTATCACTGAAGTTTAGCAGTGCATTTTAATCGGCATCTCATGCCCTTTAAGATTCTGCTTAGCCCAATACGCTATCTGAAATAGGAGCGACGTAAATTGAACAAATGTGATAGAATTTCGCTGAATTCTTATATTAACCATAATATAAAATGATCTAATAGGGTCTCTCATTGCCCTACCATAGATGGTTAGTAGTGCATTTTACTCGTCATTCCACGCGCTTTGAGATGCCGTCTAGCCCATTACGCTATCTGAAATAGGAGCGACGTAAATTGAACAAATGTGATAGAATTACGCTGCATCCTTATATTAATCATAATATAAGATGACCTGTTCGGGTCTCTGATTGCCCTATCCTAGAAGTTTAGTATTGCATTTTACTCGCCATTTCATGCGCTTTAAGGTGCACCCTATCCCAATACGCGATCTGAAATTAGAGCTACGTAAATTAAACAAATGTCATAGAGTTACGACGAATTCTTAATTAACCATAATATACGACGATCTAATCGGGTCTCTGATTGCCCCATCCTAGAAGTTTAATAGTGCACTTTACTAGACATTTCATGCGCTTTAGGATGCCGCTTAGACGAATACGCTATCTGAAGCAGGAGCGACGTAAATTGAACAAGTGTGATAGAATTATGCAGAATTCTTATATTAACCATAATATAATATGATCTATTCGGGTCTCTGATTGCCCTATCATAGAAGTTTAATAGTGCATTTTACTCGCCATTTCATGCGCTTTAAGGTGCCGCCTAGCCCATTACACTATCTGAAATAGGAGTGACGTAAGTTGAACGAATGTGATAGAATTTCGCCGTATTCTTAAATTTGACAATAATATAATACGATCTATTCGGGTCACTGATTGCCCTATCATAGAAGCTTAATAGTGCATTATACTCGACATTTCATGCGCTTTAAGGTGCCGCCTAGCGCAATACGCTATCTGAAATAGGAGCGACATAAATTGAACAAACGTGATAGAATTACGCAGAATTCTTATATTAACCATAATATAGAATGATCTAATCGGGTCTTTGATTGCGCTATCATCGAAGATTAGTAGTGCATTTTACTCGTCATTCTACGCGCTTTAAGATGCCGCCAAGCCCAATACGCTATCAGAAATAGGAGCGACATAAATTGAACAAACGTGATAGAATTACGCAGAATTCTTATATTGACCATAATATAATACGATATATACGGTTCTCTGATTGACCTATCATAGAAGTTTAATAGTGCATTCTACTTGTCATTTTATGCGCTTCAAGGTGCCGCCTAGCACAACACGCTATTTGAAATAGGAGCGACGTAAATTGAACAATTGTGATAGAATTACACTGAATTCTTATATTAACCATACTATAAGATTATCTAATCGGGTCTCCGATTGCCCTATCATAGACGATTAGTAGTGCATTTTACTTGTTATTCCACGCACTTTAAGATGCCGGCTAGCCCAATACGCTATCTGAAATAGGAGCGACGTAAATTGAACAAATGTGATAGAATTTCGCTGAATTCTTATATTAACAATAATACAAAATGATCTAATCGGGTCTCTGATTGCCCTGTCACAGAAGTTCAGCAGTGCATTTTACTCGACGTTTCATGCGCTTTACGGTGCCGTCTAGCCCAATGCGCTATCTGAAATGGGAGCGACGTAAATTGAACAAATGTGATAGAATTACGCAGAATTCTTATATTAACCATAATTTAAAATGACCTAATCGTATCTCTGATTGCCCTATCCGGGAAGTTTAGTAGTGCATTCTACTCGTCAATTCATGCGCTTTAAGATGCCGAATCGCCCAATACGCTATCTGAAATAGGAGCTGCGTAAATTGAATAAATGTGATAGAGTTACGCAGAATTCTTATATTAACCATAATATAAAATGATCTAATCGGGTCTCTGTTTGCCCTATCATAGAAGTTTAATAGTGGATTTTACTCGTCACATCATGCGCTTTAAGGTGCCGCCTAGCCCAATACGCTATCTGAAATAGGAGCGACATAAATTGAACAAATGTGATAATATTACGTTGAATTCTTATATTAACAATAATACAAAATGATCTAATCGGGTCTCTGATTGCACTGTCATAGAAGTTTACTAGTGCATTGTACTCGACATTTCATGCGCTTTAAGATGACACCTAGCCCAATACGCTATCTGAAATAGGGGCGACGTAAATTGAACAAATGTGATAGAATTACGCAGAATTCTTATATTAACCATAATTTAAGATGATCTAATCGGGTCTCTGATTGCCCTGTCACAGAAGTTCAGCAGTGCATTTTACTCGTCATTTCATGCGCTTTAAGGCGCCGTCTAGCCCAATCCGCTATCTGAAATTGGAGCGACGTAAATTGAATAAATGTGATAGAGTTACGCAGAATTCTTATATAAACCATAATATAAAATGATCTCATCGGGTCTCTGATTGCCCTATCAAAGAAGTTTAGTACTGCATTTTACTCGTCACGCCATGCGCTTTAAGGTGCCGCTTAGCCCAACACGCTATCTGAAATGGGAGCGACGTAAATTGAACAAATGTGATAGAATTTTGCTGAATTCTTATATTAACCATAGTATAATATGATCTATTCGGGTCTCTGATTGCCCTATCATAGAAGTTTAATAGTGCATTTCACTCGTCATTTCATGCGCTTTAAGGTGCCGCCTAGCCCAGTACGCTATCTGAAATAGGGGCGACGTAAATTGAATAAATGTGATAGAATTACGCAGAATTCTTATATTAACCATAATTTAAAATGACCGTGTCGGGTCTCTGATTGCCCTATCCAAGAAGTTTAGTAGTGCATTTTACTCGACATTACATGCGCTTTAAGATGCCACCTAGCCAATACGCTATCTGAAATAGGGGCGACGTAAATTGAACAAATGTGATAAAATTACGCTGAATTCTTATATTAACCATAATATAAAATGATCTAATCGGGTCTCTGATTGCCCTATCATAGACGTTTAATAGTGCATGTTACTCGTCATTTCATGCGCTTTAAGATGCCGCCTAGCACAATACGCTATCTGAAATAGGAGCGACATAAATTGAACAAATGTGATAGAATTACGCAGAATTCTTATATTAACCATAATATAAAATGATCTAATCGGGTCTCTGATTGCACTATCATAGAAGTTTACTATTGCATTTTACTCGCCATTTCATGCGCTTTGGGATGCCGCTTAGCCCAATACGCTATCTGAAATAGGAGCGACGTAAATTGAACAAATGTGATAGAATTTCGCTGAATTCTTAAATTAACCATAATATAAAATGTTCTAATCGGGTCTCTGTTTGCCCTACCCTAGAAGTTTAATAGTGCATTTTACTCGCCATTTCATGCGCTTTGAGATGCCGCTTAGCACAAGACGCTATCTGAAATAGGAGCGACGTAAATTGAACAAATGTGATAGAATTACGCTGAATTCTTATATTAACCGTAATTTAAAATGATCTAATCGCGTCTCTGTTTGCCTTACCCTCGAAGTTTACTATTGCATTTTACTCGCCATTTCATGCGCTTTGGGATGCCGCTTAGCCCAATACGCTATCTGAAATAGGAGCGACGTAAATTGAACAAATGTGATAGAATTTCGCTGAATTCTTATATTAATCGTAATATAAAATGATCTAATCGAGTCTCTGCTTGCCTTACCCTATAAGTGTAATAGTGCATTTTACTCGCCATTTCATGCGCTTTGGGATGCCGCTTAGCCCAATACGCTATCTGAAATAGGAGCGACGTAAATTGAACAAATGTGATAGAACTACGCTGAATTCTTACATTAACCGTAATATAAAATGATATAATCGGGTCTCTGTTTGCCTTACCCTAGAAGTTTGATAGTGCATTTTACTCGCCATTTCATGCGCTTTGAGATGCCGCTTAGCCCAATACGCTATCTGAAATAGGAGCGACGTAATTGAACAAATGTGATAGAATTTCGCTGAATTCTTAAATTAACCATAATATAAAATGATCTAATCGGTTCTCTGTTTGCCCTACCCTAGAAGTATAATAGTTCAGTTTACTCGCCATTTCATGCGGTTTGAGATGACGCTTAGCCCAATACGCTATCTGAAGTAGGAGCGACGTAAATTGAACAAATGTGATAGAACTACGCTGAATTCTTATATTAACCGTAATATAAAATGATATAATCGGGTCTCTGTTCACCCAACCCTAGAAGTTTAATAGTGCATTTCACTCGACATTCCACACGCTGTAGCATGCCGCCTAGCCCAGTAGGCGATCTGAAATAGGAGCGACGTAAATTGAACAAATGTGATAGAATTTCGCTGCATTCTTCAATTAACCGTAATATAAAATGATCTAATCGGGTCTCCGTTTGCCCTGCCCTAGAAGTTTAATAGTGCGTTTTACTCGCCATTTCATGCGCTTTGAGATGCCGCTTAGCCCAATACGCTATCTGAAATAGGAGCGACGGAAATTGAACAAATGTGATAGAATTTTGCTGAATCCTTAAATTAACAATAATATAAAATGATCTAATCGGTTCTCTGTTTGCCCTACCCTAGAAGTATAATAGTTCAGTTTACTCGCCATTTCATGCGGTTTGAGATGACGCTTAGCCCAATACGCTATCTGAAGTAGGAGCGACGTAAATTGAACAAATGTGATAGAATTTCGCAGAATTCTTATATTAACCGTAATATAAAATGATCTAATCGGGCCACTGTTCGACCTAACCTAGAAGTTTAATAGTGCATTTTACTCGCCATTTCACGCGCTTTTAGATGCCGCTTAGCCCAATGCGCTATCTGAAATAGGTGCGACGTATATTGAACAAATGTGATAAAATTACGCTGAATTCTTATAATAACAATAATATAAAATGATCTAATCGGGTCTCCGATTGCCCTATCATAGAAGTTTAATAGTTCATTTTACTCGTCATTTCATGCGCTTTAAGGTGCCGCTTAGCCCAATACGCTATCTGAAATAGGTGCGACGTATATTGAACAAATGTGATAGAATTTCGCTGAATTCTTATATTAACCATAATTTAAAATGATCTAATCGGGTCTCTGATTGCCCTATCATAGAAGCTGAATAGTGCATTTTACTCGTCATTTCATGCGCTTTTAGGTGCCGCCTAGCCCAATACGCTATCTGAAATTGGAGCTACGTAAATTGAACAAGGGTGATAGAGTTTCGCTGAATTCTTAAATTAACCATAATATAAGATGATCTAATCGGGTCTCTGATTGCCCTATCCTGGAAGTTTAGTAGTGCATTTTACTCGAAATTTCATGCGCTTTAAGATGCCGCTTAGCTCAACACGCTATCTGAAATACGGGCGACGTAAATTGAACAAATGTGATAAAATTACACGGAATTCTTATATTAATCATAATATAATATGATCTAGTCGGGTCTCTGATTGCCCAATCCTAGAAGATTAGTAGTGCATTTTACTCGACCTTTCATGCGCTTTAAGATGCCGCTTAGCCCAATACGCTATCTGAAATAGGAGCGACGAAAATTGAACAAATGTGATAATATTACGTTGAATTCTTATATTAACAATAATACAAAATGATCTAATCGGGTCTCTGTTCACCCTACCCTAGAAGTTTAATAGTGCATTTTACTCGCCATTCCACGCGCTTCAAGATGCCGCCTAGCCCAGTAGGCTATCTGAAATAGGAGCGACGTAATTTGAACGAATGTGATAGAATTACGCTGAATTCTTACATTAACCGTGATGTAAAATGATCTAATCAGGTCTCTGTTCGCCCTACCCTAGAAGTTGAATAGTGCATTTTACTCGCCATTTAATGCGCTTTGAGATGCCGCTTAGCCCAATACGCTATCTGAAATAGGAGCGACGTAAGTTGAACAAATGTGATGGAATTTCGCTGAATTCTTAAATTAACCATAATATAAAATGACCTAATCAGTTCCCTGTCTGCCCTACCCTACAAGTTTAATAGTGCGTTTCACTCGACATTTCATGCGCTTTGAGATGCCGCTTAGCCCAATGCGCTATCTGAAATAGGAGCGACGTAAATTGAACAAATGTGATAGAATTTCGCTGAATTCTTATATTAACCAAAATATAAAATGACCTAATCGGGTCTCTGATTGCCCTTTCATAGAAGTTAATTAGAGAATTTTACTCGCCATTCCACGCGCTTTAAGATGCCGCCTAGCCCAGTACGCTGTCTGAAATAGGAGCGACGTAAATTGAACAAATGTGATAGAATTTCGCTGAATTCTTAAATTCACCATAATATAAAATGATCTAATCGGGTGTCTGTTCGCCCTACCCTAGAAGTTTAATAGTTTATTTTACTCGCCATTTCATGCGCTTTGAGATGCCGCTTAGCCCAATACGCTATCTGAAATAGGAGCGACGTAAATTGAACAAATGTGATAGAGTTTCGCTGAATTCTTATATTAAACAAAATATAAAATGATCTAATCGGGTCTCTGATTGCCCTATCATAGAAGTTTAATAGTGCATTTTACTCGCCATTCCACGCGCTTTATGATGACGTCTAGCGCAGTACGCTATCTGAAATCGGAGCGACGTAAATTGAACAAATGTGATAGAATTACACTGAATTCTTATATTAACCGTAATATAAAATGATCTAATCGGGTCACTGTTCGCCCTACCCTCGAAGTTTAATAGTGCATTTTACTCGCCATTTCATGCGCTTTAGGATCCCGCCTAGCCCAGTAGGCTATCTGAAAGAGGAGCGACGTAAATTGAACAAATGTGATAGAATTTCGCTGAATTCTTAAATTAACCATAATATAAAATGATCTAATCGGGTCTCTGTTCGCCCTACCCTAGAAGTTTAAGAGTGCATCTTACTCGACACATCAGGCGCTTTAAGGATGCCACCGTGCCCAATACACTATCTGAAATAGGGGCGACGTAAATTGAGTAAATGTGATAAAATTTCGCAGAATTCCTATATTAACCATAGTATAAGATGACCAATTCGGGTCTCTGATTGCCCTATCAGAGAAGATTAGTAGTGCATTTTACTCGACATTTCATGCGCTTTAAGATGCCGCCTAGTCCAATGCGCTGTCTGAAAGTGGAGCTACGTAAATTGAACAAACGTGATAGAATTACGCAGAATTCTTATATTAACCATAATATAATACGATCTATTCGGTCCTCTGATTGCCCTATCATAGAAGTTTAATAGTGAATTTTACTCGCCATTTCATGCGCTTTAAGGTGCCGCCTAGCCCAATACGCTATCTGAAATAGGGGCGACGTAAATTGAGCAAATGTGATAAAATTTCGGTGAATTCTTATATTAACCACAGTATAAGATGACCTAATCGGGTCTCTGATTGCCCTATCCTAGAAGTTTAGTAGTGCATTTTACTCGACATTTCATGCGCTTTCAGATGCCGCCTAGCCCAATCCGCAATCTGAACTTGGAGCTACGTAAATTGAACAAATGTGACAGAGTTACGCAGAATTCTTATATTAACCATAATATAAAATGATCTAATCGGGTCTCTGATTGCCCTGTCATAGAAGTTTAATAGTGCATTTTACTCGTCATTTCATGCGCTTTAAGATGCCGCCTAGTCCAATACGCTGTCTGAAATTGGAGCTACGTAAGTTGAACAAATGTGATAGAATTACGCAGAATTCTTATATTAACCATAATATAATACCATATATTCGGGTCTCCGATTGCCCTATCATAGAAGTTTAATAGAGCATTTTACTCGACATTTCATGCGCTCTAAGATGCCACCTAGCCCAATACGCTATCTGAAATAGGGGCGACGTAAATTGAACAAATGTGATAAAATTTCGCTGAATTCTTATATTAACCATAATATAAGATGACCTAATCGAGCCTCTGATTGCCCAATCCGAGAAGTTCAGTAGTGCATTTTACTTGACATTTCATGCGCTTTCAGATGCCGCCAGGTCCAATATGCTATCTGAAATTGGAGCTACGTAAATAGAACAAACGTGATTGAATTACGCTGAATTCTTATATTAATCATAATATAAGATGACCTAATCGGGTGTCTGATTGCCCTATCCGAGAAATTTTGTAGTGCATTTTACTCTACATTTCATGCGCTTTAGGATGCCACCTAGCTGAATACGCTATCTGAAATAGGGGCGACGTAAATTGAACAAATGTGATAAAATTACGCTAAATTCTTATATTAACAATAATATAAAATGTTCCAATCGGGTCTCTGATTGCCCTATCATAGAAGTTTAATAGTGCATTTTACTCGTCATTTCATGCGCTTTAAGGCGCCGCCTAGCCCAATCCGCTATCTGAAATTGGAGCTACGTGAATTGAACAAATGTGATAGAATTACGCAGAATTCTTAAATTAACCATAATATAAAATGATCTAATCGGCTCGCTGTTGGTCTACCCTAGAATTTTAATAGTGCATTTTACTCGACATTTCATGCGCTTTATGATGCAACCTAGCCCAATATGTTATCTGAAATAGGAGCGACGTAAATTGAACAAATGTGATAGAATTACGCGGAATTCTTATATTAATCATAATATAAGATGACCTAATCGAGTCTCTGATTGCCCTATCATAGAAGTTTAATAGTGCACTTTACTCGTCATCCCATGCGCTTTAAGGTGCCGCACAGCCCAATACGCTATGTAAAATAGGAGCGACATAATTTGAACAAATGTGATAGAATTACGCAGAATTCTTATTTTAACCATAATATAGAATGATCTAATCGGGTCTCTGATTGCCCTATCATAGAAGTTTAATAGTGCATTTGACTCGTCATTCCATGCGCTTTAAGATGCCGCCTATCCCAATACGCTATCTGAAATAGTAGCGACGAAAATTGAACAAATGTGATAGAATTACGCTGAATTCTTATATTAATCATAATATAAGATGACCTAATCGGGTCTCTGATTGCCCTATCCGAGAAGTTTGGTAGTGCATTTTGCTTGACATTTCATGTGCCATAACATGTCGCATAGCCCAATACGCTATCTGAAATTGGAGCTACGTAAATTGAACAAACGTGATAGAATTACGCAGAATTCTTATATTAACAATAATATAATATGATATATTCGGGTCTCTGATTGCCCTACCATAGAAGTTTAATAGTGCACTTTACTCGTCATCCCATGCGCTTTAAGGTGCCGCCCAGCCCAATACGCTATGTAACATAGGAGCGACATAATTTGAACAAATGTGATAGAATTACGCAGAATTCTTATATTAACCATAATATAGAATGATCTAATCGGGTCTTTGATTGCCCTATCATAGAAGCTTAATAGCGCATTTTACTGGTCATTCCATGCGCTTTAAGAAGCCGCCTATCCCAATACGCTATCTGAAATAGGAGCATCGTAAATTGAACAAATGTGATAGAATTACGCAGAATTCTTATATTAACCATAATATAAAATGATCTAACCGGATCTCTGTTCGCCCTACCCTAGAAGTTTAGTAGTGCATTTTACTCGTCATTTCATGCGCTTTAAGGTGCCGCATAGCCCAATACGCTAACTGACATAGGAGCGACATAGATTGAACAAATGTGGTAGAATTACGCAGAATTCTTATATTAATCATAATATAAAATGATCTAATCGGGTCTCTGTTTGCCCTACCCAAGAAGTTTAATAGTGCATTTTACTCGTCATTTCATGCGCTTTAAGATGCCGCCTAGCCCAATACGCTGTCTGAAATAGAGGCGACGTAAATTGAACAAATGTGATATAATTACGCTGCATTCTTATATTAACAATAATATAAAATGATCTAATCGGGTCTCTGTTTGCCTTACCCTAGAAGTTTAATAGTGCATTTCACACGACATTACATGCGCTCTAAGATGCCATCTAGCCCAATACGCTACCTGAAATAGGGGCGACGTAAATTGAACAAATGTGATAAAATTGCGCTGAATTCTTATATTAACCATAATATAAAATGATCTAATTGGGTCTCTGATGGCCGTATCCGAGAAGGATAGTAGTGCATTTTATACGCCATTTCATGCGCTTTAAGATGCCGTCTAGCTCAATACGATATCTGGTGTAGGAGCGACGTAAATTGACCAAATGTGATAGACTTACTCAGAATTCTTATATTAACCATAATATAATATGATCTATTCGGGTCTCTGATTGCCCTATCATAGTAGGTTAGTAGTGCATTTTACGCGTCACTCCATGCGCTTTAAGATGCCGCCTAGACCAGTATACTATCTGAAATAGGAGCTACGTAAATTGAACAAATGTGATAGAATTACTCAGGATCCTTGTATTAACGGTAATATAAAATGATCTAATCGGCACTCTGTTTGCCCAATCATAGAAGCATAGTAGTGCATTTTACTCGTCATTTAATGCGCTTTAAGGTGCCCCCTAGCCCAATACGCTATCTGAAATAGGAGCGACGTAAATCGGACAAATGTGATAGAGTTACGCAGAATTCTTATATTAACCATAATATAATATGATCTATTCGGGTCTCTGATTGCCCTATCATAGTAGGTTAGTAGTGCATTTTACGCGTCACTCCATGCGCTTTAAGATGCCGCCTAGACCAGTATACTATCTGAAATAGGAGCTACGTAAATTGAACAAATGTGATAGAATTACTCAGGATCCTTGTATTAACCGTAATATAAAATGATCTAATCGGCACTCTGTTTGCCCAATCATAGAAGCATAGTAGTGCATTTTACTCGTCATTTAATGCGCTTTAAGGTGCCCCCTAGCCCAATACGCTATCTGAAATAGGAGCGACGTAAATCGGACAAATGTGATAGAGTTACGCAGAATTCTTATATTAACCATAATATAATATGATCTATTCGGGTCACTGAATGCCCTATCATAGAAGTTTAATTGTGCATTTTACTGGTCATTCCATGCGCTTTAATCTTCCGCCTAGCCCAATACCCTATCTGAAATAGGAGCGAAGTAAATTGGATAAATGTGATAGAATTAAGCAGAATTCTTATATTAACCGTAATATAAAATGATCTAATCGGGTCTCTAATTGCCCTATCATAGCAGTATAATAGTGCATTTTACTCGACATTTCATGCGCTTTAAGATGCCGCTTAGCCCAATACGCTATCTGAAACAGGAGCGGCGTAAATTGAACAAATGCGATAGAATTTCGCTGAATTCTTATATTAAACATAATATAGGATGACCTAATCGGGTCTCTGATTGCCCTATCCTAGAAGTTTAATAGTGCATTTTGCTCGCCATTTCATGCGCTTTTAGGTGCCGCTTATCCCGATACGCTATCTGAAATAGGAGCGACGTAAATTGAACAAATGTGATAAAATTACGCTGAATTCTTATATTAACAATAATATAAAATGATCTAGTCGCGTCTCTGATTTCCCTATCATAGAAGTTTGATAGTGCGTTTTACTCGTCATCCCATGCGCTTTAAGGTGCCGCATAGCCCAATACGCTAACTGAAATTGGAGCTACGTAAATTGAACAAGTGTGATAGAGTTTCGCTGAATTCTTAAATTAACCATAATATAAAATGATCTAATCGGGTCTCTGTTTGCCCTACCCTAGCAGTTTAATAGTGCATTTTACTCGACATTTCATGCGCTTTAATATGCCACCCAGTCCAATACGCTATCTGTAATAGGGGCGACGTAAATTGAACAAATGAGATAAAATTACGTTGAATTCTTATATTAACAATAATATGAAATGATCTAATCGGGTCTCTGATTGCCCTATCATAGAAGTTTAATATTGAATTTTGCTCGGAATTTCATGCGCTTTAAGATACCAGACAGCCCAATACGCTATCTGAAATTCGAGCTACGTAAATTAAACAAACGTGATAGAATTACGCAGAATTCTTATATTAACCATAATATAATATGATCTATTCGGGTCTCTGATTGCCAGATCATCGAAGTTTAATAGTGCATTGTACTCGCCATTTCATGCGCTTTAAGTTGCTGCTTAGCCCAATACGATATCTGAAATAGGAGTCACGTATATTGAACAAAGGTGATAGAATTTGGCTGAATTCTTATATTAACCATAATATAAAATGATCTAATCGGGTCTCTGATTGCCCTATCATAGTAGTTTAACAGTGCATTTTACTCGTCATTTCATGCGCTTTAAGGTGTCGGTCAGCACAATACGCTATCTGAAGTAGGAGCGACGTAAATTGAACAAATGTGATAGAATTTCGTTGAATCCTTATATTAACCATAATATAAAATGATCTAGTCGGGTCCATGTTTGCCCTACCCAAGAAGTTTAATAGTGCATTTTACTCGACATTTCATGCGCTTTTAGATGCCGACTAGCCCAATACGCTATCTGAAATTGGAGCTACGTAAATTGAACAAAGGTGATAGAATTACGCAGAATTCTTATATTAATCAAAACATAAGATGACCTTATCGGGTCTCTGATTGCCCTATCCTAGAAGTTTAGTAGTGCATTTTAGTCGACATTTCATGCGCTTTAAGATGCCGCTTAGCCCAATACGCTACCTGAAGTAGGAGCGACATAAATTCAACAAATGTGATAGAATTACGCAGAATTCTTATATTAACCATAATATAAAATGATCTAATCGGGTCTCTGATTGCCCTATCATAGAAGTTTAATAGTGCATTTTCTCGGCATCTGATGCGCTTTAAGATGCCACATAGCCCAATACGCTATCTGAAATTGGAGCTACGTAAATTGAACAAACGTGATAGAATTACGCAGAATTCTTATATTAACCATAATATAATATGATCTACTCGGGTTTCTGATTGCCCTATCCGAGAAGGTTAATAGCGCATTTTACTCGTCATTTCATTCGCTCTAAGATGCCGCTTAGCCCAATACGCTATCTGAAATAGGAGCGACGTAAATTGAACAAATGTGAGAGAATTACGCAGAATTCCCATATTAACCATAATATAGAATGATCTAATCTGGTCTCTGATTGCCCTATCATAGAATTCTAATAGTACATTTCACTCGTCAGTCCACGCGCTTTAGGATGCCGCCTAGCCCAGATGGCTATCTGAAATAGGAGCGACGTAAATAGAACAAATGAGGTAGAATTTCGCTGAATTCTTGTATTAACTAAAATATAAAATGATCTAATCGGGTCTCTGATTGCCCTATAATACAAGGTTAACAGTGCACTTTACCCGCCATTCTACGCGTTTTAAGATGCCGCCTAGCCCAGTAGGCTATCTGAAATGGGAGCGACGTAATTGGAACAAATGTGATAGAATTACGCTGAATTCTTATATTAACCGTAATATAAAATGATCTAATCGGGTCTCTGTTTGCCTTACCCTAGAAGTTTAATAGTGCATATTACTCGCCACTCCACGCGCTTTAAGACGCCGCCGAGCCCAGTAGGCTATCTGAAATAGGAGCGACGTAATTTGAACAAATGTGCTAGAATTACGCTGAATTCTTATATTAACCGCAATATAAAATGATGTAATCGGGTCTCTGTTTACCCTACTCTAGAAGTATAATCGTCCATTTTACTCGCCATTTCATGCCCATTGAGGTGCCGCTTAGCCCAATACGCTATCTGAAATAGGAGCGACGTGAATTGAACAAATGTGCTAGAATTTCGCTTAATTCCTATATTAACCAAAATATAAAATTATCTAATCGGGTCTCTGTTCGGCCTACACTAGAAGTTTAATAGTACATTTCACTCGTCATGTCATGCGCTTTGAGATGCCGCTTAGCCCAATACGGTATCTGAAATAGGAGCGACGTAAATTGAACATATGTGATAGAATTTCGCTGAATTCTTATATTAACCATGATGTAAAATGATCTAATCAGGTCTCTGTTCGCCCCACCCTAGAAGTTTAATAGTGCATTTTACTCGCCATTTAATGCGCTTTGAGATGCCGCTTAGCCGTATACGCTATCTGAAATAGGAGCGACGTAAATTGAACAAATGTGATAGAATTTCCCTGAATTCTTACATTAAACAAAATATAAAATGATCTAATCGGGTCTCTGATTGCCCTATCATAGAAGTTTAATAGTGCATTTTACTCGCCATTCTACGCGCTTTAAGATGACGCCTAGCGCAGTACGCTATCTGAAATAGGAGCGACGTAAATTGTACAAATGTGATACAATTTCGCTGAATTCTTATATTAACCATAATGTAAAATGATCTAATCGGGTGTCTGTACGCCCTACCCTAGAAGTTTAATAGTTTATTTTACTCGCCATTTCATGCGCTTTGAGATGCCGCTTAGCCCAATACGCTATCTGAAATAGGAGCGACGTAAATTGAACAAATGTGATAGGGTTTCGCTGAATTCTTATATTAACCAAAATATAAAATGATCTAATCGGGTCTCTGATTGCCCTATCATATAAGTTTAATAGTGCATTTTACTCGCCATTCCACGCGCTTTAAGATGACGTCTAGCGCAGTACGCTATCTGAAATCGGAGCGACGTAAATTGAACAAATGTGATAGAATTACACTGAATTCTTCTATTAACCGTAATATAAAATGATCTAATCGGGTCACTGATCGCCCTACCCTCGAAGTTTAATAGTGCATTTTACTCGCCATTTCATGCGCTTTAGGATCCCGCCTAGCCCAGTAGGCTATCTGAAATAGGAGCGACGTAAATTGAACAAATGTGATAGAATTTCGCTGAATTCTTAAATTAACCATAATATAAAATGATCTAATCAGGTCCCTGTCTGCCCTACCCTACAAGTTTAATAGTGCATTTCACTCGACATTTCATGCGCTTTGAGATGCCGCTTAGCCCAATGCGCTATCTGAAATAGGAGCGACGTAAATTGAACAAGTGTGATAGAATTTCGCTGAATTCTTATATTAACCAAAATATAAAATGATCTAATCGGGTCTCTGATTGCCCTATCATAGAAGTTAATTAGAGAATTTTACTCGCCATTCCACGCGCTTTAAGATGCCGCCTAGCCCAGTACGCTATCTGAAATAGGAGCGACGTAAATTGAACAAATGTGGTAGAATTACGCTGAATTCTTATATTAACCAAAATATAAAATGATCTAATCGGGTCTCTGATTGCCCTATCATACAAGGTTAATAGTGCACTTTACCCGCCATTCTACGCGCTTTAAGATGCCGCCTAGCCCAGTTGGCTATCTGAAATAGGAGCGACGTAAATAGAACAAATCTGATAGGATTTCGCTGAATTCTTATATTAACCATAATGTAAAATGATCTAATCGGGTCTCTGTTCGCCATACCCTAGAAGTTTAATAGTGCATTTCACTCGTCATTCCACGCGCTTTAGGATGCCGCCTAGCCCAGTTGGCTATCTGAAATAGGAGCGACGTAAATAGAACAAATGTGGTAGAATTTCGCTGAATTCTTATATTAACTAAAATATAAAATGATCTAATCGGGTCTCTGATTGCCCTATCATACAAGGTTAATAGTGCACTTTACCAGCCATTCTACGCGCTTTAAGATGCCGCCTAGACCAGTAGGCTATCTGAAATAGGAGCGACGTAATGGGAACAAATGTGATAGAATTACGCTGAATTCTTATATTAACCGCAATATAAAATGATGTAATCGGGTCTGTGTTTACCCTACCCTAGAAGTATAATAGTGCATTTTGCTCGCCATTCTACGCGCTTTAAGATGCCGCCTAGCCCAGTTGGCTATCTGAAATAGGAGCGACGTAAATAGAACAAATCTGATAGAATTTCGCTGAATTCTTATATTAACCATAATGTAAAATGATCTAATCGGGTCTCTGTTCGCCATACCCTAGAAGTTTAATAGTGCATTTCACTCGTCATTCCACGCGCTTTAGGATGCCGCCTAGCCCAGTTGGCTATCTGAAATAGGAGCGACGTGAATAGAACAAATGTGGTAGAATTTCGCTGAATTCTTATATTAACTAAAATATAAAATGATCTAATCGGGTCTCTGATTGCCCTATCATACAAGGTTAATAGTGCACTTTACCCGCCATTCTACGCGCTTTAAGATGCCGCCTAGACCAGTAGGCTATCTGAAATAGGAGCGACGTAATTGGAACAAATGTGATAGAATTTCGCTGAATTCTTATATTAACCATAATGTAAAATGATCTAATCGGGTCTCTGTTCGCCCTACCCTAGAAGTTTAATAGTGTATTTTCTCGCCATTTCATGCGCTGTGAGATGCCGCTTAGCCCAATACGCAATCTGAAATGGGAGCGACGTAAATTGAACAAATGTGATAGAATTTCGCTGAATTCCTATATTAAACAAAATATAAAATGATCTAATCGGGTCTCTCATTGCCCTATCATAGAAGTTTAATAGTGCATTTTACTCGCCATTCCACGGGCTTTAAGGTGCCGCCTAGCCCGGTAGGCTATCTGAAATAGGAGCGACGTAAATTGAACAAATGTGATAGAATTACGCTAAATTCTTATATTAACCAAAATATAAAATGATCTAATCGGGTCTCTGTTCGCCCTACCCTAGAAGTTTAATAGTGCATTTTACTCGCCATTTCATGCGCTTTGAGATGCCGCTTAGCCCAATACGCTATTTGAAATAGGAGCGACGTAAATTGAACAAATCTGATAGAATTTCGCTGAATTCTTATATTAACCATAATGTAAAATGATCTAATCGGGTCTCTGTTCGCCATACCCTAGAAGTTTAATAGTGCATTTTGCTCGCCATTTCATGCGCTTTGAGATGCCGCTTAGCCCAATACGCTATCTGAAATATGAGCGACGTAAATTGAACAAATGTCATAGAATTTCGCTGAATTCTTATATTAACCGTAATATAAAATGATCTAATCGGGTCTCTGTTTGCCTTACCGTAGAAGTTTAATAGTGCATTTTACTCGCCATTCCACACGCTTTAAGACGCCGCCGAGCCCAGTAGGCTATCTGAAATAGGAGCGACGTAATTTGAACAAATGTGATAGAATTACGCTGAATTCTTATATTAACCGCAATATAAAATAATGTAATCGGGTCTCTGTTTACCCTACCCTAAAAGTATAATCGTCCATTTTACTCGCCATTTCATGCGCTTTGAGGTGCCCCTTAGCCCAATACGCTACCTGAAATACGAGCGACGTAAATTGAACAAATGTGATAGAATTACGCTAAATTCTTATATTAACCAAAATATAAAATGATCTAATCGGGTCTCTGTTCGCCCTACCCTAGAAGTTTGATAGTGCATTTTACTCGGCATTTCATGCGCTTTAAGGTGCCGCCTAGTCCAATACGCTATCTGAAATAGGAGCGACACAAATTGAACAAATGTGAATGAAGTACGCAGAATTCTTATATTAACCATAATATAAAATGATCTAATCGGGTCTCAGATTGCCCTATCATAGAAGGTTAGTAGTGCATTTTACTCGCCATTCCAGGTGCTTGAAGATGCCGCCTAACCCAATACGCTATCTGAAATAGGAGCGACATAAATTGAACACATGTGATAGAATTACGTTGAATTCTTATATTAACAATAATATAAAATGATCTAATCGGGTCTCTGATTGCCCTATCATAGAAGTTTAATAGTGCATTTTAATCGTCATTTCATGCGCTTTAAGATGCCGCCTAGCACAACACGCTATTTGAAATAGGAGCGACGTAAATTGAACAATTGTGATAGAATTACACTGAATTCTTATATTAACCATGCTATAAGATGATCTAATCGGGTCTCCGATTGCCCTATCATAGACGATTAGTAGTGCATTTTACTTGTCATTCCACGCACTTTATGATGCCGGCTAGCCCAATACGCTATCTGAAATAGGAGCGACGTAAATTGAACAGATGTGATAGAATTACGCAGAATTCTTATATTAACCATAATTTAAAATGACCTAATCGGATCTCTGATTGCCCTATCCGAGAAGTTTAGTAGTGCATTTTACTCGACATTTCATGCGCTTTAAGATGCCGCCTCGCCCAATACGCTATCTGAAATAGGAGCGACGTAAATTGAACAAATGTGATAGAAATACGCAAGAATCCTTATATTAACCATAATTTAAAATGATCTAATCGGGACTCTGATTGCCCTATCACAGAAGTTCAGTAGTGCATTTTACTCGACATTTCATGCGCTTTAAGGTGCCGTCTAGCCCAATCCGCTATCTGAAATTGGAGCTGCGTAAATTGAATAAATGTGATAGAGTTACGCAGAATTCTTATATTAACCATAATACAAAATGATCTTATTGGGTCTCTGATTGCCCTATCATAGAAGTTTAACAGTGCATTTTACTCGTCATTTCATGCGCTTTAAGGTGCCGCCTAGCCCAATACGCTATCTGAAATGGGAGCGACATAAATTGATCAAATGTGATAAAATTACGTTGAATTCTTATATTAACAATAATACAAAATGATCTAATCGGGTCTCTGATTGCCCTGTCACAGAAGTTCAGCAGTGCATTTTACTCGACGTTTCATGCGCTTTACGGTGCCGTCTAGCCCAATGCGCTATCTGAAATGGGAGCGACGTAAATTGAACAAATGTGATAGAATTACGCAGAATTCTTATATTAACCATAATTTAAAATGATCTAATCGTATCTCTGATTGCCCTATCCGGGGAGTTTAGTAGTGCATTTTACTCGTAATTTCATGCGCTTTAAGATGCCGAATCGCCCAAAACGCTATCTGAAATAGGGGCGACGTAAATTGAAAAATGTGATAAAATGACGCTAAATTCTTATATTAAGAATAATATAAAATGATTTAATCGGGTCTCCGATTGCCCTATCCTAGAAGTTTAGTAGTGCATTTTACTCGACATTTCATGCCCATTAACATGCCGCTTAGACCAATACGCTATCTGAAATAGGAGCGACGTAAATTGAACAAATGTGATAGAATTACGCTGCATCCTTATATTAATCATAGTACAAGATGACCTGATCGGGTCTCTGATTGCCCTATCCTAGAAGTTTAGTATTGCATTTTACTCGTCATTTCATGCGCTTTAAGGTGCAGCCTATCCCAATACGCGACCTGAAATTAGAGCTACGTAAATTAAACAAATGTGATAGAGTTACGACGAATTCTTAAATTAACCATAATATACGACGATCTAATCGGGTCTCTGATTGCCCTATTCTAGAAGTTTAGTAGTGCACTTTACTCGACATTTCATGCGCTTTAAGATGCCGCTTAGACGAATACGCTATCTGAAGCAGGAGCGACGTAAATTGAACAAATTTGATAGAATTACGCAGAATTCTTATATTATCCATAAAATAATATGATCTATTCGGGTCACTGATTGCCCTATCATGGAAGTTTAATAGTGCATTTTACTCGTCATTTCATGCATTTTAAGGTGCCGCGTATCCCAAATACGCTATCTGAAATAGGAGCGACGTAAATTGAACATATGTGATAAAATTACTCTGAATTCTTTTATTAACAATAATATAAAATGATCTAATCGGGTCTCTGATTACCGTATCACTGAAGTTTAGCAGTGCATTTTAATCGGCATCTCATGCCCTTTAAGATTCTGCTTAGCCCAATACGCTATCTGAAATAGGAGCGACGTAAATTGAACAAATGTGATAGAATTTCGCTGAATTCTTATATTAACCATAATATAAAATGATCTAATAGGGTCTCTCATTGCCCTACCATAGATGGTTAGTAGTGCATTTTACTCGTCATTCCACGCGCTTTGAGATGCCGTCTAGCCCATTACGCTATCTGAAATAGGAGCGACGTAAATTGAACAAATGTGATAGAATTACGCTGCATCCTTATATTAATCATAATATAAGATGACCTGTTCGGGTCTCTGATTGCCCTATCCTAGAAGTTTAGTATTGCATTTTACTCGCCATTTCATGCGCTTTAAGGTGCACCCTATCCCAATACGCGATCTGAAATTAGAGCTACGTAAATTAAACAAATGTGATAGAGTTACGACGAATTCTTAATTAACCATAATATACGACGATCTAATCGGGTCTCTGATTGCCCCATCCTAGAAGTTTAATAGTGCACTTTACTAGACATTTCATGCGCTTTAGGATGCCGCTTAGACGAATACGCTATCTGAAGCAGGAGCGACGTAAATTGAACAAATGTGATAGAATTATGCAGAATTCTTATATTAACCATAATATAATATGATCTATTCGGGTCTCTGATTGCCCTATCATAGAAGTTTAATAGTGCATTTTACTCGCCATTTCATGCGCTTTAAGGTGCCGCCTAGCCCATTACACTATCTGAAATAGGAGTGACGTAAGTTGAACGAATGTGATAGAATTTCGCCGTATTCTTAAATTTGACAATAATATAATACGATCTATTCGGGTCACTGATTGCCCTATCATAGAAGCTTAATAGTGCATTATACTCGACATTTCATGCGCTTTAAGGTGCCGCCTAGCGCAATACGCTATCTGAAATAGGAGCGACATAAATTGAACAATTGTGATAGAATTACACTGAATTCTTATATTAACCATACTATAAGATTATCTAATCGGGTCTCCGATTGCCCTATCATAGACGATTAGTAGTGCATTTTACTTGTTATTCCACGCACTTTAAGATGCCGGCTAGCCCAATACGCTATCTGAAATAGGAGCGACGTAAATTGAACAAATGTGATAGAATGACACTGAATTCTTATATTAATCATAATATAAAGTGATCACATCGGGTCTCTGATTGCCCTATCAAAGAAGTTTAGTCCTGCATTTTCCTCGTCATTCCATGCGCTTTAAGATGCCGCCTCGCCCAATACGCTATCTGAAATAGGAGCGACGTAAATTGAACAAATGTGGTAGAAATACGCAAGAATTCTTATATTAACCATAATTTAAAATGATCTAATCGGGACTCTGATTGCCCTATCATAGAAGTTTAATAGTGCATTTTACTCGCCATTTCATGCGCTTTAAGGTGCCGCCTAGCCCAATACGCTATCTGAAATGAGAGCGACATAAATTGATCAAATGTGATAAAATTACGTTGAATTCATATATTAACAATAATACAAAATGATCTAATCGGGTCTCTGATTGCCCTGTCACAGAAGTTCAGCAGTGCATTTTACTCGACGTTTCATGCGCTTTACGGTGCCGTCTAGCCCAATGCGCTATCTGAAATAGGAGCGACATAAATTGAACAAATGTGATAATATTACGTTGAATTCTTATATTAACAATAATACAAAATGATCTAATCGGGTCTCTGATTGCACTGTCATAGAAGTTCACTAGTGCATTGTACTCGACATTTCATGCGCTTTAAGATGACACCTAGCCCAATACGCTATCTGAAATAGGGGCGACGTAAATTGAACAAATGTGATAGAATTACGCAGAATTCTTATATTAACCATAATTTAAGATGATCTAATCGGGTCTCTGATTGCCCTGTCACAGAAGTTCAGCAGTGCATTTTACTCGTCATTTCATGCGCTTTAAGGCGCCGTCTAGCCCAATCCGCTATCTGAAATTGGAGCGACGTAAATTGAATAAATGTGATAGAGTTACGCAGAATTCTTATATAGACCATAATATAAAATGATCTCATCGGGTCTCTGATTGCCCTATCAAAGAAGTTTAGTACTGCATTTTACTCGTCACGCCATGCGCTTCAAGATGCCGCTTAGCCCAATACGCTATCTGAAATGGGAGCGACGTAAATTGAACAAATGTGATAGAATTTTGCTGAATTCTTATATTAACCATAGTATAATATGATCTATTCGGGTCTCTGATTGCCCTATCATAGAAGTTTAATAGTGCATTTCACTCGTCATTTCATGCGCTTTAAGGTGCCGCCTGGCCCAGTACGCTATCTGAAATAGGGGCGACGTAAATTGAATAAATGTGATAGAATTACGCAGAATTCTTATATTAACCATAATTTAAAATGACCTTGTCGGGTCTCTGATTGCCCTATCCAAGAAGTTTAGTAGTGCATTTTACTCGACATTACATGCGCTTTAAGATGCCACCTAGCTCAATACGCTATCTGAAATAGGGGCGACGTAAATTGAAAAATGTGATAAAATGACGCTAAATTCTTATATTAAGAATAATATAAAATGATCTAATCGGGTCTCCGATTGCCCTATCCTAGAAGTTTAGTAGTGCATTTTACTCGACATTTCATGCCCATTAACATGCCGCTTAGACCAATACGCTAGCTGAAATAGGAGCGACGTAAATTGAACAAATGTGATAGAATTACGCTGCATCCTTATATTAATCATAATACAAGATGACCTGATCGGGTCTCCGATTGCCCTATCCTAGAAGTTTAGTATTGCATTTTACTCGTTATTTCATGCGCTTTAAGGTGCAGCCTATCCCAATACGCGACCTGAAATTAGAGCTACGTAAATTAAACAAATGTGATAGAGTTACGACGAATTCTTAAATTAACCATAATATACGACGATCTAATCGGGTCTCTGATTGCCCTATTCTAGAAGTTTAGTAGTGCACTTTACTCGACATTTCATGCGCTTTAAGATGCCGCTTAGCACAAGACGCTATCTGAAATAGGAGCGACGTAAATTGAACAAATGTGATAGAATTACGCTGTATTCTTATATTAACCGTAATTTAAAATGATCTAATCGCGTCTCTGTTTGCCTTACCCTCGAAGTTTACTATTGCATTTTACTCGCCATTTCATGCGCTTTGGGATGCCGCTTAGCCCAATACGCTATCTGAAATAGGAGCGACGTAAATTGAACAAATGTGATAGAATTTCGCTGAATTCTTAAATTAACCATAATATAAAATGTTCTAATCGGGTCTCTGTTTGCCCTACCCTAGAAGTTTAATAGTGCATTTTACTCGCCATTTCATGCGCTTTGAGATGCCGCTTAGCACAAGACGCTATCTGAAATAGGAGCGACGTAAATTGAACAAATGTGATAGAATTACGCTGAATTCTTATATTAACCGTAATTTAAAATGATTTAATCGAGTCTCTGCTTGCCTTACCCTATAAGTGTAATAGTGCATTTTACTCGCCATTTCATGCGCTTTGGGATGCCGCTCAGCCCAATACGCTATCTGAAATAGGAGCGACGTAAATTGAACAAATGTGATAGAACTACGCTGAATTCTTACATTAACCGTAATATAAAATGATATAATCGGGTCTCTGTTTGCCTTACCCTAGAAGTTTGATAGTGCATTTTACTCGCCATTTCATGCGCTTTGAGATGCCGCTTAGCCCAATACGCTATCTGAAACAGGAGCGACGTAAATTGAACAAATGTGATAGAATTTCGCTGAATTCTTAAATTAACCATAATATAAAATGATCTAATCGGTTCTCTGTTTGCCCTACCCTAGAAGTATAATAGTTCAGTTTACTCGCCACTTCATGCGGTTTGAGATGACGCTTAGCCCAATACGCTATCTGAAGTAGGAGCGACGTAAATTGAACAAATGTGATAGAACTACGCTGAATTCTTATATTAACCGTAATATAAAATGATATAATCGGGTCTCTGTTCACCCAACCCTAGAAGTTTAATAGTGCATTTCACTCGACATTCCACACGCTGTAGCATGCCGCCTAGCCCAGTAGGCGATCTGAAATAGGAGCGACGTAAATTGAACAAATGTGATAGAATTTCGCTGCATTCTTCAATTAACCGTAATATAAAATGATCTAATCGGATCTCTGTTTGCCGTACCCTAGAAGTTTAATAGTGCAATTTACTCGCCATTTCATGCGCTTTGAGATGCCGCTTAGCCAAGACGCTATCTGAAATAGGAGCGACGTAAATTGAAGAAATGTGATAGAATTACGCTGCATTCTTATATTAACCGAAATATAAAATGATCTAATCGGGACTCTGGTTGCCCTACCCTAGAAGTTTAATAGTGCATTTTACTCGCCATTTCATGCGCTTTAAGATGCCGCTTAGCCGAATATGCTATCTGAAATAGGAGCGACGTAAATTGAACAAATGTGATAGAATTACGCCGAATTCTTATATTAACCGTAATTTAAAATGATCTAATCTGGTCTCTGTTTCTCTTACCCTCGAAGTTTAATAGTGCATTTTACTCGCCATTTCATGCGCTTTGAGATGCCGCTTGGCCCAATATGCTATCTGAAATGGGAGCGACGTAAATTGAACAAATGTGATAGAATTAAGCTGAATTCTTATATTAACCGTAATATAAAATGATCTGATCGGCTCTCTGTTTGCCCTACCCTGGAAGTTTAATAGTGCAATTTACTCGCCATTTCATGCGCTTTGAGAAGCCGCTTAGCCGAATACGCTATCTGATATAGGAGCGTCATAAATTGAACAAATGTGATAGAATTACGCCGAAGTCTTATACCAACCGTAATTTAAAATGATCTAATCGGGTCTCTGTTTGCCCTACCCTAGAAGTTTCATAGTGCAATTTACTCGCAATTTCATGCGCTTTGAGATGCCGCTTAGACCAATACGCTATCTGAAATAGGAGCGACGTAAATTGAACAAACGTGATAGAATTTCGCTGAATTCTTAAATTAACCATAATATAAAATGATCTAATCGGGTCTATGTTGGACCCACCCTAGAAGTTTAATAGTGCATTTTACTCGCCATTTCATGCGCTCTGCGATGTCGCTTAGCCGAATACGCTATCTGAAATAGGAGCAACGTAAATTGAACGGATGTGATAGAATTACGCTGAATTCTTATATTAACCGAAATATAAAATGATATAATCGGGTCTCTGTTTGCTTTACCATAGAAGTTTAATAGTGCATCTTTCTCGCCATTTCATGCGGTTTGAGATGCCGCTTAGCCCAATACGCTATCTGAAATAGGAGCGGCGTAAATTGAACAAATGTGATAGAATTTCGCTGAATCCTTAAGTTAACCATAATATAAAATGATCTAATCGGGTCTCTGTTCGCCCTACCCTAGAAGTTTAATAGTGCATTTTACTCGCCATTTCATGCTCTTTGAGATGCCGCTTAGACCAATACGCTATCTGAAATAGGAGCGACTTAAATTGAACAAATGTGATAAAATTACGCTGAATTCTTATATTAACTGTAATGTAAAATGATCTAATCGGGTCTCTGTTCGCTCCACCCTAGAAGTTTAATGGTGCATTTCACATGACATTCCACGCGCTTTAGCAAGCCGCATAGCCCAGTAGGCTATCTGAAATAGGAGCGACGTCAATTGAACAAATGTGATAGAATTACGCTGAATTCTTATGTTAACCGTAATTTAAAATGATCTAATCTGGTCCCTGTTTGCCTTACCCTAGAAGGATAATAGTGCAATTTACTCGCCATTTCATGCCCTTTGAGATGCCGCTTAGCCCAATACGCTATCTGAAATAGGAGCGGCGCAAATTGAACAAATGTGACAGAATTTCGCTGAATTCTTAAATTAACCATAATATAAAATGATCTAATCGGGTCTCTGTTTGCCCTACCCTAGAAGTTTAATAGTGCAATTTACTCGCCATGTCATGCGCTTTGAAATGCCGCTTAGCGCAATACGCTATCTGAAATACGATCGACGTCAATTGAACAAATGTGATAGAATTTCGCTGAATTCTTAGATTAACCATAAAGTAAAATGATATAATCGGGTCTCTGTTCGCCCCAACCTAGAAGTTTAATAGTGCATTTCACTCGCCATTTCATGCGCTTTGAGATGCCGTTTAGCCCAATACGCTATCTGAAACACGAGCGACGTAAATTGAACAAATGTGATAGAATTTCGCTGAATTCTTAAATTAACCATAATATAAAATGATCTAATCGGCTCTCTGGTTGCCCTACCCTAGAAGTTTAATAGTGCATTTTACTCGCCATTGCATGCGCTTTGAGATGCCGCGTATCCCAATAAGCTATCTGAAATAGGAGCGACCTATATTGAACAAATGTGATTGAATTTCGCTGAATTCTTATATTAACCAAAATATAAAATGATCTAATCGGGTCTCTGTTTGCCCTACCGTTGAAGTTTAATTGTGCAGTTTATTCGCCATTTCATGCGCTTTGAGATGCCGCTTAGCCCAATATGCTATCTGAAATGGGAGCGACGTAAATTGAACAAATATGATAGAATTACGCTGCATTCTTATATTAACCGTAATATAAAATGATCTCATCGGGTCTCTGTTTGCCTTACCCTAGATGTTCGATATTATATTTTACTCGCCATTTCATGCGCTTTAAGATGCCGCTTAGCCGAATACGCTCTCTGAAATAGGAGCGACGTAAATTGAACAAATGTGATAGAATTACGCCGAATTCTTATATTAACCGTAATTTAAAATGATCCAATCTGGTCTCTGTTTGTCTTACCCTCGAAGTTTGATAGTGCATTTTACACGCCAGTTCATGCGCTTTGAGATGCCGCTTAGCCCAATACGCTATCTGAAATAGGAGCGACGTAAATTGAGCAAATGTGATAGAATTACGCCGAATTCTTATATTAACCGTAATTCAAAATGATCTAATCGGGTCTCGGTTTGCCTTACCCTCGAAGTTTGATAGTGCATTTTACTCGCCATTTCATGCGCTTTGAGATGCCGCTTAGCCCAATACGCTATCTGAAATAGGAGCGACGTAAATTGAGCAAATGTGATAGAATTACGCCGAATTCTTATATTAACCGTAATTCAAAATGATCTAATCGGGTCTCTGTTTGCCTTACCCTCGAAGTTTGATAGTGCATTTTACTCGCCATTTCATGCGCTTTGAGATGCCGCTTAGCCTAATACGCTATCTGAAATTGGAGCTGCGTAAATTGAACAAACGTGATAGAATTAAGCAGAATTCTTATATTAACCATAATATAATATCATCTATTCGGGTCTCTGATTACCCTACCATAGAAGTTTAATACTGCATTTTACTCTTCATTTCATGCCCTGTAAGATGCCGCCTATCCCAATACGCTATCTGAAATAGGAGCGACGTAAATTGAACAAATGTGATAGAATTACGCAGAATTCTTATATTAATCATAATATAATATGATCTAATCGGGTCTCTGATGGCCCCATCTTAGAAGTTTAATAGTGCATTTTACTCGACATTTCATGCGCTTTAACGTGCCGCCTATTCCAATACGCTATATGAAATACGAGCTACGTAAATTGAACAAATGTGATAAAATTACGCTGAATTCTTATATTAATCATAATATAAGATGACCTAATCAGGTCTCTGATTGCCCTATCAGAGAAGTTTAATAGTGCATTTTACTCGACATTTCATGCGCTTTAAGGAGCCGCCTAGCACAATACGCTATCTGAAATTGGAACTACGTAAATTAAACAAGTGTGATAAAGTTTCGCTGAATCCTTACATTAACCATAATATAAAATGATCTAATCTGGTCTCTGTTTGCCCTACCCTAGAAGTTTGAGAGTGCATTTTACTCGACATTTCATGCGCCTTAAAATGCCACATGGCCCAATACGCTATCTGAAATAGGGGCGACGTAAATCGGACAAATGTGATAGAATTTCGCAGAATTCTTATATTAACCATAATATAAATTGATCTAATCGGGTCTCCGATTGCCCTATCATAGAAGGTTAGTAGTGCATTTTACTCGTCATTCAACGCGCTTTAAGATGCCGCCTAGCCCAATACGCTATCCGAAATAGGAGCGGCCTAAATTGAACAAATGTGATAGAATGTCGCTGAATTCTTATATTACCCATAATATAGAATGATCTAATCGGGTCTCTGTTGGCCCTACCCTAGAAGTTTAATAGTGCAATTTACTCGCCATGTCATGCGCTTTGAGATGCCGTTTAGCCCAATACGCTATCTGAAACACGAGCGACGTAAATTGAACAAATGTGATAGAATTTCGCTGAATTCTTAAATTAACCATAATATAAAATGATCTAATCTGGACTCTGTTTGCCTTACCTTAGAAGTTTAATGGTGCATTTTACTCGCCATTTCATGCGCTTTGAGATGCCGCTTAGCCCAATACGCTATCTGAAATTGCAGCGACGTAAATTTAACAAATGTGATAGAATTTCGCTGAATTCTTAAATTAACCGTAATATAAAATGATCTAATCGGGTCTCTGTTTGCCGTACCCTAGAAGTTTAATAGTGCAATTTACTCGCAATTTCATGCGCTTTGAGATGCCGCTTAGACCAATACGCTATCTGAAATAGGAGCGACGTAAATTGAACAAACGTGATAGAATTTCGCTGAATTCTTAAATTAACCATAATATAAAATTATCTCATCGGGTCTCTGTTGGCCCTACCCTAGAAGTTTAATAGTGCATTTCACTCGCCATTTCATGCGCTTTGAGATGCAATTTAGCCGAATGCGCTATCTGAAATAGGAGCGACGTAAATTGAACAAATGTGATAGAATTACGCTGCCTTCTTATATTAACCGTAATATAAAATGATCTAACCGGGTCTCTGTTTGCTATACCATAGAAGTTTAACAGTGCATCTTACTCGCCATTCCATGCGGTTTGAGATGCCGCTTAGCCCAATACGCTATCTGAAATAGGAGCGACGTAAATTGAACAAATGTGATAGAATTTCACTGAATTCTTAAATTAATCATAATATAAAATGATATAATCGGGTCTCTGTTTGCCTTACCCTAGAAGTTTGATAGTGCATTTTGCTCGCCATTTCATGCGCTTTGAGAGGCCGCTTAGCCCAATACGCTATCTGAAATAGGAACTACGTAAATTGAACGAATGTGATTGAATTTCGCTGAATTCTTATATTAACCATAATGTAATATGATCTAATCGGCTCTCTGTTCACCCTACCCTAGAAGTTTGATGGTGCATTTTACTCGGCATTTCATGCGCTTTGAGGTGCCGCTTAGACCAATACGCTATCTGAAATAGGAGCGACGTAAATTGAACAAATGTGATAGAATTTCGCTGAGTTGTTAAATTAACCATAATATAAAATGACCTAATCGGGACTCAGTTTGCCCTAGCCTAGAAGTATAATAATGCATTTTACTCGCCATTTCAGGCGCTTTGAGATGCCGCTTAGCCCAATACGCTATCTGAAATAGGAGCGACGTAAATTGAACAAATGTGACAGAATTTCGCTGAATTCTTATATTAACCAAAATATAAAATGATCTAATCGGCTATCTGGTTGCCCCACCCTAGAAGTTTAATAGTGCATTTTACTCGCCATTTCATGCGCTTTGAGATGCCGCTTAGCCCAATGCGCTATCTGAAATAGGAGCGACGTAAATTGAACGAATGTGATAGAATTTCGCTGAATGCTTAAATTAACCATAATATAAAATGATCTAATCGGGTCTCTGGTTGCCCTACCCTAGAAGTTTAATAGTGCACTTTACTCGCCATTGCATGCGCTTTGAGATGCCGCTTATGCCAATAAGCTATCTGAAATAGGAGCGACGTATATTGATCAAATGTGATTGAATTTCGCTGAATTCTTATATTAACCATAATGTAAAATGATCTAATCGGGTCTCTGTTTGCTTTACCATAGAAGTTTAATAGTGCATCTTACTCGCAATTTCATGCGCTTTGAGGTGCCGCTTAGCCCAATACGCTATCTGAAATAGGAGCGACGTAAATTGAACGAATGTGATAGAATTTCGCTGAATTCTTATATTAACCATAATGTAAAATGATCTAATGGGGGCTCTGTTCGCCGCACCCTAGAAGTTTAATAGTGCATTTCACTCGACATTCCACGCGGTTTAGGATGCCGCCTAGCCCAGTAGGCTATCTGAAATAGGAGCGACGTCAATTGAACAAATGTGATAGAATTACGCTGAAATCTTATATTAACCGTAATATGAAATGATCTAATCGGGTCTCCCTTTGCCTTACCCTCAAAGTTTAATAGTGCATTTTACTTGCCATTTCATGCGCTCTGAGATGCCGCTTAGCCCAATACGCTATCTGAAATACGAGCGACGTCAATTGAACAAATGTGATGGAATTACGCTGAATTCTTATACTAACCGTAATTTAAAATGATCTAATCGGGTCTCTGTTTGCCCTACCCTAGAAGTTTAATTGTGCAATTTACTCGCCAATTCATGCGCTTTGAGAAGCCGCTTAGCCCAATACGCTATCTGAAATACGAGCGACGTAAATTGAACAAGTGTGATAGAATTTCGCTGAATTCTTAAATTAACCATAATATAAAATGATCTAATCGGGTCCCTGTTTGCCTTACCCTAGAAGTTTAATAGTGCATTTTACTCGCAATTTCATGCGCTTTGAGATGCCGCTTAGCCCAATACGCTATCTGAAATTGGAGCGACGTAAATTGAACAAATGTGATAGAATTTCGCTGCATTCTTAAATTAACCGTAATGTAAAATGATCTAGTCGGGTCTCTGTTTGCCGTACCCTAGAAGTTTAATAGTGCAATTTACTCGCAATTTCATGCGCTTTGAGATGCCGCTTAGACCAATACGCTATCTGAAATAGGAGCGACGTAAATTGAACAAACGTGATAGAATTTCGCTGAATTCTTAAATTAACAATAATATAAAATTATCTAATCGGGTCTCTGTTGGCCCCACCCTAGAAGTTTAATAGTGCATTTCACTCGCCATTTCATGCGGTTTGAGATGCCGTTTAGCCGAATACGCTATCTGAAATAGGAGCGACGTAAATTGAACAAATGTGATAGAATTTCGCTGAATTCTTAAATTAATCATAATATAAAATGATATAATCGGGTCTCTGTTTGCCTTACCCTAGAAGTTTGATAGTGCATTTTACTCGCCATTTCATGCGCCTTGAGATGCCGCTTAGCCCAATACGCTATCTGAAATAGGAGCGACGTAAACTGAACGAATGTGATTGAATTTCCCTGAATTCTTATATTAACCATAATGTAAAATGATCTAATTGGCTCTCTGTTCACCCTACCCTAGAAGTTTGATGGTGCATTTTACTCGGCATTTCATGCGCTTTGAGGTGCCGCTTAGCCCAATACGCTATCTGAAATAGGAGCGACGTAAATTGAACAAATGTAATAGAATTTCGCTGAATTGTTAAATTAACCATAATATAAAATGATCTTATCGGGTCTCAGTTTGCCCTACACTAGAAGTTTAATAGTGCATTTTACTCGGCATTGCATGCGCTTTGACATGCCGCTTATCCCAATAAGCTATCTGAAAAAGGAGCGACGTATATTGAACAAATGTGATTGAATTTCGCTGAATTCTTATATTAACAATAATGAAAATGATCTAATCGGCTCCCTGGTTGCCCTACCCTAGAAGTTTAGTAGTGCATTTTACTCGCCATATCATGCGCTTTGCGATGCCGCTTACCCCAATACGCTATCTGAATTAGGAGCGACGCAAATTGAACAAATGTGATAGAATTTCGTTGAATTCTTAAATTAACCATAACATAAAATGATCTAATCGGGTCTATGTTTGCCCTACCCTAGAAGTTTAATAGTGCATTTTACTCGCCATTGCATGCGCTTTGAGATGCCGCTTGGCCCAGTACGCTATCTGAAATAGGAGCGACGTAAATTGAACAAATGTGATTGAATTTCGCTGAATTCTTATATTAACCATAATGTAAAATGATCTAATCGGCTGTCTGTTCGCCCTACCCTAGAAGTTTGATAGAGCATTTTACTCACCATTTCATGCGCTTTGAGATGCCGCTTAGCGCAATACGCTATCTGAAATACGAGCGACGTAAATTGAAGAAATGTGATAGAATTACGCTGTATTCTTTTATTAACCGTAATATGAAATGATCTAATCGGCCCTCCGTTCGCCCTACCCTAGAAGTTTAATAGTGCATTTCACTCGCCATTTCATGCGCTTTGAGATGCTGCTTAGCCCAATACGCTATCTGAAATGGGTGCGACGTAAATTGAACAAATGTGATAGAATTTCGCTGAATTCTTAAATTAACCATAATATAAAATGATCTAATCGGCTCTCTGTTCGCGCTACCCTAGAAGTTTAATAGTGCATTTCACTCGCCATTTCATGCGCTTTGAGATGCAGCTTAGACCAATACGCTATCTGAAATAGGAGCGACTTAAATTGAACAAACGTGATAAAATTACGCTGAATTCTTATATTAACTGTAATGTAAAATGATCTAATCGGGTCTCTGTTCGATCCACCCTAGAAGTTTAATGGTGCATTTCACTTGACATTCCACGCGATTTAGCATGCCGCCTAGCCCAGTAGGCTATCTGAAATAGGAGCGACGTAAATTGAACAAATGTGATTGAATTTCGCTGAATTCTTAAATTAACCATAATATAAAATAATCTAATCGGGTCTCTGTTGGCCCCACCCTGGAAGTTTAATACTGCATTTTACTCGCCATTTCATGCGCTTTGGGATGCCGCTTAGCACAAGACGCTATCTGAAATAGGAGCGACGTAAATTGAACAAATGTGATTGAATTTCGCTGAATTCTTAAATTAACCATAATACAAAATAATCTAATCGGGTCTCTGTTGGCCCCACCCTGGAAGTTTAATAGTGCATTTTACTCGCCATTTCATGCGCTTTGAGACGCCGCTTAGCCGAATACGCTATCTGAAATAGGAGCGACGTAAATTGAACAAATGTGATTGAATTTCGCTGAATTCTTATATTAACCATAATGTAAAATGATCTAATCGGCTGTCTGTTCGCCCTACCCTAGAAGTTTGATAGAGCATTTTACTCACCATTTCATGCGCTTTGAGATGCCGCTTAGCGCAATACGCTATCTGAAATACGAGCGACGTAAATTGAAGAAATGTGATAGAATTACGCTGTATTCTTTTATTAACCGTAATATGAAATGATCTAATCGGCCCCCCGTTCGCCCTACCCTAGAAGTTTAATAGTGCATTTTACTCGCCATTTCATGCGCTTTGAGATGCTGCTTAGCCCAATACGCTATCTGAAATGGGTGCGACGTAAATTGAACAAATGTGATAGAATTTCGCTGAATTCTTAAATTAACCATAATATAAAATGATCTAATCGGCTCTCTGTTCGCCCTACCCTAGAAGTTTAATAGTGCATTTCACTCGCCATTTCATGCGCTTTGAGATGCCGCTTAGACCAATACGCTATCTGAAATAGGAGCGACTTAAATTGAACAAACGTGATAAAATTACGCTGAATTCTTATATTAACTGTAATGTAAAATGATCTAATCGGGTCTCTGTTCGCTCCACCCTAGAAGTTTAATGGTGCATTTCACTTGACATTCCACGCGATTTAGCATGCCGCCTAGCCCAGTAGGCTATCTGAAATAGGAGCGACGTAAATTGAACAAATGTGATTGAATTTCGCTGAATTCTTAAATTAACCATAATATAGAATAATCTAATCGGGTCTCTGTTGGCCCCACCCTGGAAGTTTAATACTGCATTTTACTCGCCATTTCATGCGCTTTGGGATGCCGCTTAGCACAAGACGCTATCTGAAATAGGAGCGACGTAAATTGAACAAATGTGATTGAATTTCGCTGAATTCTTAAATTAACCATAATATAAAATAATCTAATCGGGTCTCTGTTGGCCCCACCCTGGAAGTTTAATAGTGCATTTTACTCGCCATTTCATGCGCTTTGAGACGCCGCTTAGCCGAATACGCTACCTGAAATAGGAGCGACGTAAATTGAACAAATGTGATTGAATTTCGCTGAATTCTTATATTAACCATAATGTAAAATGATCTAATCGGCTGTCTGTTCGCCCTACCCTAGAAGTTTGATAGAGCATTTTACTCACCATTTCATGCGCTTTGAGATGCCGCTTAGCTCAATACGCTATCTGAAATAGGAGCGACGTAAATTGAACGAATGTGATAGAATTTCGCTGAATTCTTATATTAACCAAAATATAAAATGATCTAATCGGGTCTCCGTTTGCCCTACCCTAAAAGTTTGATTGTGCAATTTACTCGCCATTTCATGCGCTTTGAGATGCCGCTTGGCCCAATACGCTATCTGAAATAGGTGCGGCGTAAATTGAACAAATGTGATAGAATTTCGCTGAATGCTTAAATTAACCATAATATAAAATGATCTAATCGGGTCTCTGGTTGCCCTAGCCTAGAAGTTTAATAGTGCACTTTACTCGCCATTGCATGCGCTTTGAGATGCCGCTTATCCCAATAAGCTATCTGAAATAGGAGCGACGTATATTGATCAAATGTGATTGAATTTCGCTGAATTCTTATATTAACCATAATGTAAAATGATCTAATCGGGTCTCTGTTTGCTTTACCATAGAAGTTTAATAGTGCATCTTACTCGCAATTTCATGCGCTTTGAGGTGCCGCTTAGCCCAATACGCTATCTGAAATAGGAGCGACGTAAATTGAACGAATGTGATAGAATTTCGCTGAATTCTTATATTAACCATAATGTAAAATGATCTAATGGGGGCTCTGTTCGCCGCACCCTAGAAGTTTAATAGTGCATTTCACTCGACATTCCACGCGGTTTAGGATGCCGCCTAGCCCAGTAGGCTATCTGAAATAGGAGCGACGTCAATTGAACAAATGTGATAGAATTACGCTGAAATCTTATATTAACCGTAATATGAAATGATCTAATCGGGTCTCCCTTTGCCTTACCCTCAAAGTTTAATAGTGCATTTTACTTGCCATTTCATGCGCTCTGAGATGCCGCTTAGCCCAATACGCTATCTGAAATAGGAGCGACGTCAATTGAACAAATGTGATGGAATTACGCTGAATTCTTATACTAACCGTAATTTAAAATGATCTAATCGGGTCTCTGTTTGCCCTACCCTAGAAGTTTAATTGTGCAATTTACTCGCCAATTCATGCGCTTTGAGAAGCCGCTTAGCCCAATACGCTATCTGAAATAGGAGCGACGTAAATTGAACAAGTGTGATAGAATTTCGCTGAATTCTTAAATTAACCATAATATAAAATGATCTAATCGGGTCCCTGTTTGCCTTACCCTAGAAGTTTAATAGTGCATTTTACTCGCAATTTCATGCGCTTTGAGATGCCGCTTAGCCCAATACGCTATCTGAAATTGGAGCGACGTAAATTGAACAAATGTGATAGAATTTCGCTGCATTCTTAAATTAACCGTAATGTAAAATGATCTAGTCGGGTCTCTGTTTGCCGTACCCTAGAAGTTTAATAGTGCAATTTACTCGCAATTTCATGCGCTTTGAGATGCCGCTTAGACCAATACGCTATCTGAAATAGGAGCGACGTAAATTGAACAAACGTGATAGAATTTCGCTGAATTCTTAAATTAACCATAATATAAAATTATCTAATCGGGTCTCTGTTGGCCCCACCCTAGAAGTTTAATAGTGCATTTCACTCGCCATTTCATGCGGTTTGAGATGCCATTTAGCCGAATACGCTATCTGAAATAGGAGCGACGTAAATTGAACAAATGTGATAGAATTTCGCTGAATTCTTAAATTAATCATAATATAAAATGATATAATCGGGTCTCTGTTTGCCTTACCCTAGAAGTTTGATAGTGCATTTTACTCGCCATTTCATGCGCTTTGAGATGCCGCTTAGCCCAATACGCTATCTGAAATAGGAGCGACGTAAACTGAACGAATGTGATTGAATTTCCCTGAATTCTTATATTAACCATAATGTAAAATGATCTAATTGGCTCTCTGTTCACCCTACCCTAGAAGTTTGATGGTGCATTTTAATCGGCATTTCATGCGCTTTGAGGTGCCGCTTAGCCCAATACGCTATCTGAAATAGGAGCGACGTAAATTGAACAAATGTAATAGAATTTCGCTGAATTGTTAAATTAACCATAATATAAAATGATCTTATCGGGTCTCAGTTTGCCCTACACTAGAAGTTTAATAGTGCATTTTACTCGGCATTGCATGCGCTTTGACATGCCGCTTATCCCAATAAGCTATCTGAAATAGGAGCGACGTATATTGAACAAATGTGATTGAATTTCGCTGAATTCTTATATTAACAATAATGAAAATGATCTAATCGGCTCCCTGGTTGCCCTACCCTAGAAGTTTAGTAGTGCATTTTACTCGCCATTTCATGCGCTTTGCGATGCCGCTTACCCCAATACGCTATCTGAATTAGGAGCGACGCAAATTGAACAAATGTGATAGAATTTCGTTGAATTCTTAAATTAACCATAACATAAAATGATCTAATCGGGTCTATGTTTGCCCTACCCTAGAAGTTTAATAGTGCATTTTACTCGCCATTGCATGCGCTTTGAGATGCCGCTTGGCCCAGTACGCTATCTGAAATAGGAGCGACGTAAATTGAACAAATGTGATTGAATTTCGCTGAATTCTTATATTAACCATAATGTAAAATGATCTAATCGGCTGTCTGTTCGCCCTACCCTAGAAGTTTGATAGAGCATTTTACTCACCATTTCATGCGCTTTGAGATGCCGCTTAGCGCAATACGCTATCTGAAATACGAGCGACGTAAATTGAAGAAATGTGATAGAATTACGCTGTATTCTTTTATTAACCGTAATATGAAATGATCTAATCGGCCCTCCGTTCGCCCTACCCTAGAAGTTTAATAGTGCATTTCACTCGCCATTTCATGCGCTTTGAGATGCTGCTTAGCCCAATACGCTATCTGAAATGGGTGCGACGTAAATTGAACAAATGTGATAGAATTTCGCTGAATTCTTAAATTAACCATAATATAAAATGATCTAATCGGCTCTCTGTTCGCGCTACCCTAGAAGTTTAATAGTGCATTTCACTCGCCATTTCATGCGCTTTGAGATGCAGCTTAGACCAATACGCTATCTGAAATAGGAGCGACTTAAATTGAACAAACGTGATAAAATTACGCTGAATTCTTATATTAACTGTAATGTAAAATGATCTAATCGGGTCTCTGTTCGCTCCACCCTAGAAGTTTAATGGTGCATTTCACTTGACATTCCACGCGATTTAGCATGCCGCCTAGCCCAGTAGGCTATCTGAAATAGGAGCGACGTAAATTGAACAAATGTGATTGAATTTCGCTGAATTCTTAAATTAACCATAATATAAAATAATCTAATCGGGTCTCTGTTGGCCCCACCCTGGAAGTTTAATAGTGCATTTTACTCGCCATTTCATGCGCTTTGAGACGCCGCTTAGCCGAATACGCTATCTGAAATAGGAGCGACGTAAATTGAACAAATGTGATTGAATTTCGCTGAATTCTTATATTAACCATAATGTAAAATGATCTAATCGGCTGTCTGTTCGCCCTACCCTAGAAGTTTGATAGAGCATTTTACTCACCATTTCATGCGCTTTGAGATGCCGCTTAGCGCAATACGCTATCTGAAATACGAGCGACGTAAATTGAAGAAATGTGATAGAATTACGCTGTATTCTTTTATTAACCGTAATATGAAATGATCTAATCGGCCCCCCGTTCGCCCTACCCTAGAAGTTTAATAGTGCATTTTACTCGCCATTTCATGCGCTTTGAGATGCTGCTTAGCCCAATACGCTATCTGAAATGGGTGCGACGTAACTTGAACAAATGTGATAGAATTTCGCTGAATTCTTAAATTAACCATAATATAAAATGATCTAATCGGCTCTCTGTTCGCCCTACCCTAGAAGTTTAATAGTGCATTTCACTCGCCATTTCATGCGCTTTGAGATGCCGCTTAGACCAATACGCTATCTGAAATAGGAGCGACTTAAATTGAACAAACGTGATAAAATTACGCTGAATTCTTATATTAACTGTAATGTAAAATGATCTAATCGGGTCTCTGTTCGCTCCACCCTAGAAGTTTAATGGTGCATTTCACTTGACATTCCACGCGATTTAGCATGCCGCCTAGCCCAGTAGGCTATCTGAAATAGGAGCGACGTAAATTGAACAAATGTGATTGAATTTCGCTGAATTCTTAAATTAACCATAATATAAAATAATCTAATCGGGTCTCTGTTGGCCCCACCCTGGAAGTTTAATAGTGCATTTTACTCGCCATTTCATGCGCTTTGAGACGCCGCTTAGCCGAATACGCTATCTGAAATAGGAGCGACGTAAATTGAACAAATGTGATTGAATTTCGCTGAATTCTTATATTAACCATAATGTAAAATGATCTAATCGGCTGTCTGTTCGCCCTACCCTAGAAGTTTGATAGAGCATTTTACTCACCATTTCATGCGCTTTGAGATGCCGCTTAGCCCAATACGCTATCTGAAATAGGAGCGACGTAAATTGAACGAATGTGATAGAATCTCGCTGCATTCTTATATTAACCGTAATATAAAATGACCTCATCGGGTCTCTGTTTGCCTTACCCTAGAAGTTCGATAGTGCATTTTACTCGCCAATTCATGCGCTTCGAGATGCCGCTTAGCCCAATACGCTATCTGAAATTGGAACGACGTAAATTGAACAAATGTGATAGAATTTCGCTGAATTCTTAAATTAACCATAATATAAAATGATCTAATCGGAACTCTGTTTGCCCTACCCTAGAAGTTTAATAGTGCAATTTACTCGCCAAATTCATGCGCTTTGAGAAGCCGCTTAGCCCAATACGCTATCTGAAACACGAGCGACGTAAATTGAACAAATGTGATAGAATTTCGCTGAATTCTTATATTAACCAAAATATAAAATGATCTAATCGGGTCTCCGTTTGCCCTACCCTAAAAGTTTGATTGTGCAATTTACTCGCCATTTCATGCGCTTTGAGATGCCGCTTGGCCCAATACGCTATCTGAAATAGGTGCGGCGTAAATTGAACAAATGTGATAGAATTTCGCTGAATTCTTAAATTAACCATAATATAAAATGATCTAATCGGGTCTCTGAATGCTCTATCATTGAAGTTTATTAGTGCATTTTGCTCGGCATTTCATGCGCTTTAAGGTGCCGTCTAACCCAATAAGCTATCTGAAGTTGGAGCGACGTAAATTGAACAAATGTGATAGAATTTCGCTGCATTCTTATGTTAACCATAATTTAAAATGATCTAATCGGGTCTGTGATTGCCCTATCATAGAAGATTAATAGTGAAAATTACTCGTCTTTTCATGCGCCTTAAGGTGCCTCCTAGCCCAATCCACTATCTGAAATTGGAGCTACGTAAATTGACCAAATGTGATAAAGTTACGATGAATTCTTAAATTAACAATAATATAAGATGATCTATTCGGGATTCTGATTGCCCTATCCTAGAAGTTTAGCAGTGCATTTTACTCGCCATTTCATGCGCTTTGAGATGCCGCTTAGCCCAGTACGCTATCTGAAATAGGTGCGACGTAAGTTGGACAAATGTGCTAGAATTACGCTGAATTCTTATATTAACCGTAATATAAAATGATCTAATCGGGTCTCTGTTTGCCTTACCCCAGATGTTTAATAGTGCATTTTACTCGTACTTTCATGCGCTTTGAGATGCCGCTACGCCCAATACGCTATCTGAAATAGGAGCGACGTAAATTGAACAAATGTGATAGAATTTCGCTGAATTCTTATATTAACCATAACATAAACTGATCTAATCGGGTCTGTGATTGCCATATCATAGAAGTATAATAGTGCATTTTACTCGTCATTTCATGCGCTTTAAGGTGCCGCACAGGCCAATGCGCTATCTGAAATTGGAGCTATGTAAATTGAACAAATGTGATAAAATTACGTTGAATTCTTATATTAACAATAATATAAAATGGTCTAATCGGGTCTATGATTGCCGTATCATTGAAGTGTAGTAGTTCATTTTAATCGTCATTTGATACGCTTTAGGATTCAGTTTAGCCCAATACGCTATCTGAAATGGGAGCGACGTAAATTGAACAAATGTGATAGAATATCGCTGAATACTTAAATTAACCATAATATAAAATGATCTAATCGGGTCTCTGATTGCCCTATCATAGAAGGTTAGTAGTGCATTTTACTCGTCATTTCATGTGCTTTAAGGTGCCGCTTAGCCCAATACGCTATCTGAAATAGGAGCGACGTAAATTGAACAAATGTGATAGAATTTCGCAGAATTCATATATTAACCATAATATAGAATGATCTAGTCGGGTCACTGGTTGCCCTATCATAGAAGGTTAGTATTTCATTTTACTCGCCATTCCACGCGCTTTAAGATGCCGCCTAACCCAATACGCTATCTGAAATAGGAGCGACGTAAATTGAACGAGTATGATAGAATTACGCTGCATTCTTATATTAAGCATAATATAAAATGATCTAATCGGGTCTCTGATTGCCCTATCATAGAAGCTTAATTGTGCATTTTACTCGTCATTTCATGCGCTTTAACGTGCCACTTAGCCCAATACGCTATATGAAATAGGAGCTACGTAAATTGAACAAGTGTGATAGAGGTTCGCTGAATCCTTACATTAACCATAATATAAAATGATCTAATCTGGTCTCTGTTTGCCCTACCCTAGAAGTTTATGAGTGCATTTTACTCGACATTTCATGCGCCTTAAAATGCCACATGGCCCAATACGCTATCTGAAATAGGAGCGACGTAAATTGAACAAATGTGATAGAATTTCGCTGAATTCTTATATTAACCATAATATAAACTGATCTAATCGGGTCTGTGATTGCCCTATCATAGAAGTATAATACTGCATTTTACTCGTCATTTCATGCGCTTTAAGGTGCCGCACAGGCCAATGCGCTATCTGAAATTGGAGCTATGTAAATTGAACAAATGTGATAAAATTACGTTGAATTCTTATATTAACAATAATATAAAATGATCTAATCGGGTCTGTGATTGCCCTATCATAGAAGTTTAATAGTGCATTTCACTCGTCATTTCGCGCGCTTTATATTGCCGCCTATCCCAATACGCTATCTGAAATAGGGGCGACGTAAATTGAACAAATGTGATAAAATTACGCTGAATTCTTATATTAATCATAATATAAGATGACCTAATCGGGAGTCTGATTGCCCTATCGTAGAAGTTTGATAGTGCATTATACTCGACATTTCAGGCGCTTTAAGATGCCTCCTAGCCGAGTACGCTATCTGAAATAGGGGCGACGTAAATTGAACAAATGTGATAAAATTACGCTGAATTCTTATATTAATCATAATATAAGATGACCACATCGGGCGTCTGATTGCCCTATCGTAGAAGTTTGATAGTGCATTTTACTCGCCATTTCATGCGCATTGGGATGCCGCTTAGCACAAGACGCTATCTGAAATAGGAGCGACGTAAATTGAACAGATGTGATAGAATTTCCCTGAAATATTATATTAAACAAAATATAAAATGATCTAATCGGGTCTCTGATTGCCCTACCCTAGAAGTTTAATAGTGCATTTTACTCGCCATTTCACGCGCTTTGAGATGACGCTTAGCCCAATACGCTATATGAAATAGGAGCTACGTAAATTGAACAAGTGTGATAGAGGTTCGCTGAATTCTTAAATTAACCATAATATAAAATGATCTAATCGGGTCTCTGTTTGTCCTACCCTAGAAGTTTAATAGTGCATTTTACATGTCATTTCATGCGCTTTAAGGTGCCGCCTAGCCCAATACCCTATCTGAATTAGGGGCGACGTAAATTGAACAAATGTGATAAAATTACGCTGAATTCTTATATTAATCATAATATAAGATGACCTAATCGGGTCTCTGATTGCCTCATCAGAGAAGTTTAATAGTGCATTTTACTCGACATTTCATGCGCTTTAAGGAGACGCCTAGCAGAATTCGCTATCTGAAATTGGAACTACGTAAATTGAACAAACGTGATAGAATTACGCAGAATTCTTATATTAACCATAATATAATACGATATATTCGGGTCTCCGATTGCCCTACCATAGAAGTTTAATAGTTCATTTTACTCGTCATTTCATGCGCTTTAAGGCCCCGCCTAGCCCAATACGCTATCTGAAATAGGGGCGACGTAAATTGAACAAATGTGATAAAATTTCGCTGAATTCTTATATTAATCATAATATAAGATGACCTAATCGGGTCTTTGTTAGCCCTATCCGAGATGTTTAGTAGAGCATTTTACTCGACATTTCATGCGCTTTAAGATGCCGCCTAGCCCAATACGCTATCTGAAATTGGAGCTACGTAAATTAAACAAACGTGATAGAATAACGCAGAATTCTTATATTAACCATAATATAATACGATCTTTTCGGTTTTCTGATTGCCCTATCATATAAGTTTAATAGTGCATTTTACTCGACATTTCATGCGCTTTAAGGTGCCGCCTAGCCCAATACGCTATCTGAATAGGGGCGATATAAATTGAACAAATGTGATAGAATTACGTTGAATTCTTATATTAACAATAATATAAAATGATCTAATCGGGTCTCTGTTTGCCCTACCCAAGAAGTTGAATAGTGCATTTTACTCGACATTTGATGCGCTTTATGATGCCACATAGCTCAATACGCTATCTGAAATAGGGGAGACGTAAATTCAGCAAATGTAATAAAATTTCGCTGAGTTCTTATATTAACCATAGTATAAGATAACCTAATCGGATCTCTGATTGCCCTATCCGAGAAGCTTAGTAGTGCATTTTACTCGACATTTCATGCGCTTTAAGATGCCACCTAGCCCAATACGCTATCTGAAATAGGGGCGACGTAAATTGAACAAGTGTGATAAAATTTCGCTGAATTCTTATATTAACCATAGTATAAGATAACCTAATCGGGTCTCTGATTGCCCTATCCGAGAAGCTTAGCAGTGCATTTCGCTCGACATTTCATGCGCTTTCAGATGCCGCCTAGTCCAATGCGCTATCAGAAATTGGAGCTAAGTAAATTGAACAAACGTGATAGAATTACGCAGAATTCTTATATTAACCATAATATAATACGATCTATTCGGGTCTCTGATTGCCCTGTCATAGAAGTTTAATAGTGTATTTTACTCGTCATTTCATGCGCTTTAAGATGCCACCTAGCCCTATACGCTCTCTGAAATAGGAGCGACGTAAATTTAACAAATGTGATATAATTACGCAGAATTCTTATATTAACCATATTATAATATGATCTACTCGGGTCTCTGATTGCCGTCATAGAAGTTTAATTGTGCATTTTACTCGACATTTCATGCGCTTTAAGATGCCACCTAGCTCAGTCCGATATCTGAAATAAGAGCGACGTAAATTGGAGAAATGCGATAGAATTTCGCTGAATTCTTATATTAACCATAATATAGAATGATCTAATCGGGTCTTTGATTGCCCGATCCGAGAAGTTTAGATATGCATTTTACTCCTCATTTCATGTGCTTTAAGATGCCGCCTAGCCCAATCCACTATCTGAAATTGGAGCTACGTAAATTGATCAAATGTGATAGAGTCACGACGAATTCTTAAATTAACCATAATATAAGATGATCTAATCGGATCTCTGATTGCCCTATCATAGAAGTTTAATAGTGCATTTTGCTCGGCATTTCATGCCCTTTAAGGTGCCGCTTAGCCCAATCCGCTATCTGAAACAGGAGCGACGTAAATTGAACAAATGTGATAGAATTTCGCAGAATTCTTATATTAACCATAATATAATACGAGCAATTCGGGTCTCTGTTTGCCCTACCGTAGAAGGTTAATAGTGCATTTTACTCGGCATTCCACGCGCTTTAAGATGCCGCCTAGCAAAATACGCTATCTGAAATAGGAGCGACGTAAATTGAAGAAATGTGATAGAGTTACGCTGAATTCTTATATTAATCATAATATGAGATGAACTAATCGGGTCTCCGATTCCGCTATCCTAGAAGTTTAGTAGTGCATCTTACTTTCCATTTCATGCCCTTTAAGATTCTGCTTAGCCCAATACGCTATCTGAAATAGGAGCGACGTAAATTGAACAAATGTGATAGAATTTCGCTGAATTCTTATATTAACCATAATATAAAATGATCTAATCGGGTCTCCGATTGCCCTATCATAGAAGTTTAATAGGGCATTTTACTCGTCATTTCATGCGCTTTAAGAGTCTGCTTAGCGCAATTCGCTATCTGAAATAGGAGCGACGTAAATTGAATAAATGTGATAGAGATACGATGAATTCTTACATTAACAATAATATAAGATGATCTAATCGGGTCTCTGATTGCCCTATCGTAGAAGTTTAACAGTGCATTTGACTCGCCATTTCATGCGCTTTACGGAGCCGTTTAGCCCAATACGCAATCTGAAATTTGAGCTACGTAAATTGAACAAATGTGACAGAGTTACGCAGAATTCTTATATTAACCATAACATAAAATGATCTACTCGGGTCTATGATTGCCCTATCATAGAAGTTGAATAGTGCATTTTACTCGACATTTCATGCGCTTTAAGATGCCCCATAGCCCAATACGCTAACTGAAATAGGAGCGACGTAAATTGAACAATTGTGATAGAATTACGCAGAATTCATGTATTAACCATAATATAATACGAGCAATTCGGGTCTCTGATTGCCCCACCATAGAAGTATAATAGTGCATTTTACTCGTCATTTCATGCGCATTAAGGTGCCTCTTAGCCCAATACGCTATCTGAAACAGGAGCGACGTAAATTGTACAAATGTGATTGAATTTCGCTGAATTCTTATATTAACCATAATATAAAATGATCTAATCGGGTCTCAGTTTGCCCTGCCCTAGAAGTTTAACAGTGCATTTTACTCGACATTTCATGCGCTTTAAGATGCCTCCTCGCCCAATACGCTATCTGAAATAAGGGCGACGTAAATTGAACAAATGTGATAAAATTTCGCTGAATTCGTATATTAACCATAATATAAGATGACCTAATCGGGTCTCTGATTACCCTGTCCTAGAAGTTTCTTAGTGCATTTTACTCGACATTTCATGAGCTTTAAGATGGCACCTAGCCCAATACGCTATCTGAACTAGGAGCGTCGTAAATTGAACAAATGTGATAAAATTACGCAGAATTCTTATTCTAACCATAATTTAAAATGATCTAATCGGGTCTCCGATTGCCACATCATAGAAGTTTAATAGTGCATTTTACTCGTCATTTCATGCGCTTTAAGGTGCCGGTTAGCCCAATACGCTATCTGACATAGGAGCGACGTAAATTGATCAAACATGATAGAATTTCGCTGAATTCTTATATTAACCATAATATAAAATGATCTAATCGGGTCTCTGATTGGCCTATCATAGAAGGTTAGTAGTGCATTTTACTCGTCATTTCATGCGCTTTAAGGTGCCGCCTAGCCCGATACGCTATCTGAAATAGGAGCGACGTAAATAGAACAAGTGCGATAGATTTACGCTGTATCCATATATTAATCATAATATAAGATGACCTAATCGGGTCTCTGATTGCCCTATCCGAGAAATTTAGTAGTGCATTTTACTCGATATTTCATGCGCTTTGAGATCCAGCCTCGCCCAATACGCTATCTGAAATAGGAGCGTCGTAAATTGAACAAATGTGATAAAATTACGCAGAATTCTTATTCTAACCATAATTTAAAATGATCTAATCGGGTCTCCGATTGCCATATCATAGAAGTTTAATAGTGCATTTTACTCGTCATTTCATGCGCTTTAAGGTGCCGGTTAGCCCAATACGCTATCTGACATAGGAGCGACGTAAATTGATCAAATATGATAGAATTTCGCTGAATTCTTATATTAACCATAATATAAAATAATCTAATCGGGTCTCTGATTGCCCTATCATAGAAGGTTAGTCATGCATTTTACTCGACATTTCATGCGCTTTAAGATGCTGCTTAGCCCAATACGCTATCTGAAGTAGGAGCGACAGAAATTGAACAAACGTGATAGAATTACGAAGAATCCTTAAATTAACAATAATATAATATGATCTATTTGGGTCTCTGATTGCCCTATCATGGAAGGTTAGTAGCGCATTTTACTCGTCATTCCACGCGCTTTAAGATGCCGCCTAGCCCAATACGCTATCTGAAATAGGGGCGACGTAAATTAAACAAATGTGACAAAATTACGATGCATACTTATATTAACAATAATATAAAATGATCTAATCGGGTCCCTGATTACCCTATCATAGAAGTTTAATAGGGCACTTTACTCGTCATTCCATGCACCTTAAGGTGCCGCTTATCCCAATACGCTATCTGAAATAGGAGCGACGTAAATTGAACAAATGTGACAGAATTACCCTGAATTCTTATATTAATCATAATATAAAATGACCTAATCGGGTCTCTGATTGCCCTACCAAAGAAGTTTAGTAGTGCATTTTACTCGTCATTTCATGCGCTTTAAGGTGCCGCCTTGCCCAATACGCTATCTTAAATAGGAGCGACGTAAATGGAACAAATGTGATAGAATTACGCTGCATCCTTATATGAATCATAGTATAAGATGATCTAATCGGGTCTCTGATTGCCCTATCACAGAAGTCTAATAGTGCACTGCACTCGTCATTTCATGCGCCTTAAGGTGCCGCTTAGCCAAATACGCTACCAGAAATAGGAACGACGTAAATTGAACAAATGTGATAGAATCTCGCGGAATTCTGTTATTAACCATAATATAAAATGATCTAATCGCGTATCTGATTGCCCTCTTATAGAAGGTTAGTAGTGCATTTTAGTCGACATTCCACGCGTTTTAAGAAGCCGCCTAGCCCGATACGCTATCTGAAATAGGAGCGACGTAAATTGAACAAATGTGATAGAATTACGCTGCATCCTTATATGAATCATAGTATAAGATGATCTAATCGGGTCTCTGATTGCCCTATCACAGAAATTTAATAGTGCATTTTACTCGTCATTTCATGCGCTTTAAGATGCCACCTAGCCCATTACGCTATCTGAAATTAGAGCTACGAAAATTAAACAAATGTGATAGAGTTACGACGAATACTTAAATTAACATAATATACGACGATCGAATCGGGTCTCTGATTGACTCATTCTAGAAGTTTAGTAGTGCACTTTACTCAACATATCATGCGCTTTAAGATACCGCTTAGACGAATACGCTATCTGAAGCAGGAGCGACGTAAATTGAACAAATGTGACAGAGTTACGCAGAATTCTTATATTAACCATAACATAAAATGATCTACTCGGGTCTATGATTGCCCTATCATAGAAGTTGAATAGTGCATTTTACTCGACATTTCATGCGCTTTAAGATGCCCCATAGCCCAATACGCTAACTGAAATAGGAGCGACGTAAATTGAACAAATGTGATAGAATTACGCAGAATTCATGTATTAACCATAATATAATACGAGCAATTCGGGTCTCTGATTGCCCCACCATAGAAGTTTAATAGTGCATTTTACTCGTCATTTCATGCGCATTAAGGTGCCTCTTAGCCCAATACGCTATCTGAAACAGGAGCGACGTAAATTGTACAAATGTGATTGAATTTCGCTGAATTCTTATATTAACCATAATATAAAATGATCTAATCGGGTCTCTGTTTGCCCTGCCCTAGAAGTTTAACAGTGCATTTTACTCGACATTTCATGCGCTTTAAGATGCCTCCTCGCCCAATACGCTATCTGAAATAAGGGCGACGTAAATTGAACAAATGTGATAAAATTTCGCTGAATTCGTATATTAACCATAATATAAGATGACCTAATCGGGTCTCTGATTACCCTGTCCTAGAAGTTTCTTAGTGCATTTTACTCGACATTTCATGAGCTTTAAGATGGCACCTAGCCCAATACGCTATCTGAACTAGGAGCGTCGTAAATTGAACAAATGTGATAAAATTACGCAGAATTCTTATTCTAACCATAATTTAAAATGATCTAATCGGGTCTCCGATTGCCACATCATAGAAGTTTAATAGTGCATTTTACTCGTCATTTCATGCGCTTTAAGGTGCCGGTTAGCCCAATACGCTATCTGACATAGGAGCGACGTAAATTGATCAAATATGATAGAATTTCGCTGAATTCTTATATTAACCATAATATAAAATGATCTAATCGGGTCTCTGATTGGCCTATCATAGAAGGTTAGTAGTGCATTTTACTCGTCATTTCATGCGCTTTAAGGTGCCGCCTAGCCCGATACGCTATCTGAAATAGGAGCGACGTAAATAGAACAAGTGCGATAGATTTACGCTGTATCCATATATTAATCATAATATAAGATGACCTAATCGGGTCTCTGATTGCCCTATCCGAGAAATTTAGTAGTGCATTTTACTCGATATTTCATGCGCTTTGAGATCCAGCCTCGCCCAATACGCTATCTGAAATAGGAGCGTCGTAAATTGAACAAATGTGATAAAATTACGCAGAATTCTTATTCTAACCATAATTTAAAATGATCTAATCGGGTCTCCGATTGCCATATCATAGAAGTTTAATAGTGCATTTTACTCGTCATTTCATGCGCTTTAAGGTGCCGGTTAGCCCAATACGCTATCTGACATAGGAGCGACGTAAATTGATCAAATATGATAGAATTTCGCTGAATTCTTATATTAACCATAATATAAAATAATCTAATCGGGTCTCTGATTGCCCTATCATAGAAGGTTAGTCATGCATTTTACTCGACATTTCATGCGCTTTAAGATGCTGCTTAGCCCAATACGCTATCTGAAGTAGGAGCGACAGAAATTGAACAAACGTGATAGAATTACGAAGAATCCTTAAATTAACAATAATATAATATGATCTATTTGGGTCTCTGATTGCCCTATCATGGAAGGTTAGTAGCGCATTTTACTCGTCATTCAACGCGCTTTAAGATGCCGCCTAGCCCAATACGCTATCTGAAATAGGGGCGACGTAAATTAAACAAATGTGACAAAATTACGATGCATTCTTATATTAACAATAATATAAAATGATCTAATCGGGTCCCTGATTACCCTATCATAGAAGTTTAATAGGGCACTTTACTCGTCATTCCATGCGCCTTAAGGTGCCGCTTATCCCAATACGCTATCTGAAATAGGAGCGACGTAAATTGAACAAATGTGACAGAATTACCCTGAATTCTTATATTAATCATAATATAAAATGACCTAATCGGGTCTCTGATTGCCCTACCAAAGAAGTTTAGTAGTGCATTTTACTCGTCATTTCATGCGCTTTAAGGTGCCGCCTAGCCCAATACGGCATCTGAAATAGGAGCGACGTACATTGAACAAATGTGATAGAATTACGACGAATTCCAACATTAACCAAATAAGATGATCTAATCGGGTCTCTGATTGCCCTATCATAGAAGTTTAATAGTGCATTTTGCTCGCCATTTCTTGCGCTTTAAGAGGCCGCTTAGGGCAGTACGCTATCTGAAATAGGAGCGACGTAAATTGAACAAATGTGATAGAATTTTGCTGAATTCTAATATTAACCATAATATAATATGATCTATTCGGGTCTCTGATTACCCTATCATAGAAGTTTAATAGTGCATTTTACTCGTCATTTCATGCGCTTTAAATTGCCGCTTAGCCCAATACGCTATCTGAAATAGGACCGACGTAAATTGAACAGATGTTATAAAATTACGTTGAATTCTTATATTAACAAAAATATAAAATGATATAATCGGGTCTCTGATTGCCCTATCATAGAAGTTTAATAGTGAATTTTACTCGACATTTCATGCGCTTTATGGTGCCATCTAGCCCAATACGCTATCTGAAATAGGGGCGACGTAAATTGAACATATGTGATAAAATTACACAGAATTCTTATATTAACCATAATATAATACGATCTATTTGGTTCTCTGATTGCCCAATCATAGAAGTTTAACAGTGCATTTTACTCGACATTTCATGCGTTTTAAGATGCCACCTAGCACAATACGCTATCTGAAATCGGGGCGACGTAAATTGAGCAAATATGATAAAATTTCGCTGAATTCTTATATTAACCATAGTATAAGATGTCCTAATCGGGTCTATGATTGCCCTACCCGAGAAGTTTAGTAATGCATTTTACTCGACATTTCATGCGCTTTAATATGCCGCCGAGTCCAATGCGCTATCTGAAATTGCAGCTACGTAAATTGAACAAACGTGATAGAAGTACGCAGAATTCTTATATTAACCATAATATAATACGATCTTTTCGGGTCTCCGATTGCCCTATCATAGAAGTTTAATAGTGCATTTTACTCGTCATTTCATGCGCTTTAAGGTGCCGCTTAGCCCAATACGCTATCAGAAATAGGAGCGACGTAAATTGAACAAATGTGATAAAATTCCGCTGAATTCTTATATTAACCATAATATAAGATGACCTAATCGGGTCTCTGATTGCCCTATCCGAGAAGTTTAGTAGTGCATTTTACTCGCTATTCCACGCGCTTTAAGATGCCGTCTAGTCCAGTACGCTATCTGAAATAGGAGCGACGTAAATTGAACAAATGTGATTGAATGACGCAGAATTCTTATATTAATCATAATATAAAATGATCTAAACGGGTCTCTGATTGCCCGATCATAGAAGTTTTATAGTGCATTTTACTAGTCATTTCATGCGGTTTAAGGTGCAGCCTGGCCCAATACGCTATCTGAAATAGGAGCGATATAAATTGAACAAATGTGATAAACTTACGTTGAACTCTTATATTAACAATAATATAAAATGTTCTAATCGGGTCTCTGATTGCCCTGTCATAGAAGTTTAATAGTGCATTTTACTCGACATTTCATGCGCTTTAAGATGCCACCTAGCCCAATACGCTATCTGAAATAGGCGCGACGTGAATTGAACAAATGTGATAGAATTACGCAGAATTCTTATATTAACCATAATATAATACGATCAATTCGGGTCTCTGATTGCCCTATCATAGAAGTTTAATAGAGCATTTTACTCGAAATTTCATGCGCTGTAAGGTACCGTCTAGCCCAATACGCTATCTGAAATAGGAGCGACATAAATTGAACAAATGTGATAGAATTACGCAGAATTCTTATATTAACCATAATATAATACGATCTATTCGGGTCTCTGATTGCCCTAACATAGAAGTTTAATAGTGCATTTTAATCGTCATTTCATGCGCTTTAGGGTGCCGCCTAGCCCAATACGCTATCTGAAATAGGAGCGATATAAATTGAACAAATGTAATAAAAGTACGTTGAATTCTTAATTTAACCATAATATAAGATGACCTAATCGGGTCTCTGTTATGCCTACCCGAGAAGTTTGGTAGTGCATCTTACTCGACATTTCATGCGCATTAAGGTGCCGCCTAGCCCAATACGCTATCTGAAATAGGATCGATGTAAATGGAACAAACGTGATAGAATTTCGCAGAATTCTTATATTAACCATAATATAATACGATCTATTCGGTTCTCTGACTGCCCTAACATAGAAGTTTAATGGTGCATTTTACTCGTCATTTCATGCGCTTTAAGGGGCCGCCTAGCCCTATACGCTATCTGAAATAGGAGCGATATAAATTGAACAAATGTGATAAAATTACGTTGAATTCTTATATTAACAATAATATGAAATGATCTAATCGCGTCTCTGTTTGTCCTACCCTCGAAGTTTAATAGTGCATTTTACTCGACATTTCATGCGCTTTAAGGTGCCGCCTAGCCCAATACGCTATCTGAAATAGGAGCGACGTAAATTGAACAAATGTTATAGAATTACACTGAATTCTTATATTAATCATAATATAAGATGATCTATTCGGGTCTCTGATTGCCCTATCCTAGAAGTTTAGTAGTGCATTTTACTCGCCATTTCAAGCGCTTTAAGGTGCCGCCTAGCCCAATACGCTATCTGAAATAGGAGCGACGTAAATTGAACAAATGTTATAGATTTACACTGAATTCTTATATTTATCATAATATAAGATGATCTATTCGGGTCTCTGATTGCCCTATCCTAGAAGTTTAGTAGTGCATTTTACTCGACATTTCATGCGCTTTAAGATGCCACCTAGCACAATACGCTATCTGAAATACGGGCGACGTAAATTGTGCAAATGTGATAAAATTTCGCTGAATTCTTATATTAACCATAGTATAAGATGACCTAATCGGGTCTCTGATTGCCCTATCCGAGAAGTTTAGTAGTGCATTTTACTCGACATTTCATGCGCTTTATGGTGCCACCTAGCCCAGTACGCTATCTGAAATAGGGGCGACGTAAATTGAACGTATGTGATAAAATTACGCAGAATTCGTATATTAACAATAATATAATACGATCTATTCGGGTCTCTGATTGCCCTGATATAGAAGTTTAATAGTGCATTTTACGCGACATTTCATGCGCTTTAAGATGCCTGCTAGCCCAATACGCTATCTGAAATATGAGCTACGTAAATTGAACAAACGTGATAGAATTACGCAGAATTCTGATATTAACCATAATATAATACGATCTATTCGGTTCTCTGATTGCCCGATCATAGAAGTTTAACAGTGCATTTTACTCGACATTTCATGCGTTTTAAGATGCCACCTAGCCCAATACGCTATCTGAAATCGGGGCGACGTAAATTGAGCAAATGTGATAAAATTTCGCTGAATTCTTATATTAACCATACTATAAGATGTCCTAATCGGGTCTATGATTGCCCTACCCGAGAAGTTTAGTAGTGCATTTTACTCGACATTTCATGCGCTTTAAGATGCCGCCTAGCCCAATACGCTATCTGAAATAGGAGCGACGTAAATTGAACAAATGTGATAAAATTACGTTGAATTCTTATATTAACAATAATATAAAATGATCTATTCGGGTCTCTGATTGCCCTATCATAGAAGTTTAACAGTGCGTTTTACTCGTCATTTCCTGCGCTTTAAGGTGCCGCCTAGCCCAATACGCTATCTGAAATAGGAGCGACATAAATAGAACAAATGTGTTAGAATTACGCAGGATTCTTATATTAACCAGAATATAGAATGATCTAATCGGGTCTTTGATTGCCTTATCATAGAAGGTTAGTAGTGCATTTTACTCGTCATTCTATGCGCTTTAAGATGCCGCCTAGCCCAATACGCTATCTGAAATAGGAGCGACGTAAATTGAACAAATGTGATAAAATTACGTTGAATTCTTATATTAACAATAATATAAAATGATGTATTCGGGTCTCTGATTGCCCTATCATAGAAGTTTAACAGTGCATTTTACTCGTCATTTCATGCACTTTAAGGTGCCGACTCGCGCAATACGCTATCTGAAATTGGAGTTACGTAATTTGAACAAGTGTGATAGAGTTTCGCTGAATTCTTAAATTAACCATAATATAAAATGATCTAATCGGCTCTCTGTTTGCCCTACCCTAGAATTTTAATAGTGCATTTTACTCGACATTTCTTGCGCTTTATGATGCAACCTAGCCCAATACGCTATTCGCAATAGGGGCGACGTAAATTGGACAAATGTGATAAAATTACGTTGAATTCTTATATTAACAATAATATGAAATGATCTAATCGGGTATGCGATTGTCCTATCATAGAAGTTGAATAGTGCGTTTTACTCGTCATTTCATGCGCTTTAAGGTGCCGCTTAGCCCAATACGCTATCTGAAATAGGAGCGACGTAAATTGAACAAATGTGATAGAATTTCGCTGAACTCTTATATTAACAATAATAAAATGATCTAATCGGGTCTGTGATTGCCCTATCATAGAAGTTTAATAGTGCATTTTACTCGTCATTTCATGCGCTTTAAGGTGCCGCTTAGCCCAATACGCTATCTGAAATAGGAGCGACGTAAATTGAACAAATGTGACAGAATTACGCCGAATTCTTATATTGATCATAATATAAGATGACCTTATCGGGTCTCTGATTGCCCTATCCGAGAAGTTTAGTAGTTCATTTGGCTCGACATTTCATGCGCTTTAAGGTGCCGTTTAGCCCAATACGCTGTCTGAAATAGGAGCGACATAAATTGAACAAATGTGATAGAATTACGCTGAATTCTTATATTAATCATAATATAAGATGACCTAATCGGGTCTCTGATTGCACTATCCGAGAAGTTTAGAGGTGCATTTCGCTCCACATTTCATGCGCCTTAAGATGCCGCATAGCCCAATACGCTATCTGAAATTGGAGCTACGTAAACTGAACAAACGTGATAGAATTACGCAGAATTCGTATATTAACAATAACATAATATGATATATTCGGTTCTCTGATTGCCATATCATAGAAGTTTAATAGTGCATTTTACTCGTCATTCCATGCGCTTTAAGATGCCGCCTATCCCAATACGCTATCTGAAATAGGAGCGACGTAAACTGAAGAAATGTGTTAGAATTACGTAAAATTCTTATATTAATCATAATATAAGATGACCTAATCGGGTCTCTGATTGCGCTATCCTAGAAGTTTACTAGTGCGTTTTACTCGACATTTCATGCGCTTTAAGATGCCGCCTATCCCAGTACGCTATCTGAAATAGGAGCGACGTAAATTGAACAAATGTGATAGGATTACGCTGTATTCTTATATTAATCATAATATACGATGACATAATCGGGTCTCTGATTGCCCTATCCTAGAAGTTTAGTAGTGCATTGTACTCGACATTTCATGCGCTATATGATGCCGCCTAGCCCAATACGCTATCAGAAATAGGAGCGACGTAAATTGAACTAATGTGATAGGATTACGCTGAATTCTTATATTAATCATAATATAAGATGACATAATCGGGTCTCTGATTGCCCTATCCTAGAAGTTTCGTGGTGCATTTAACTCGACATTTCATGCGCTTTAAGATGCCGCTTAGCCCAATACGCTATTTGAAGTAGGAGCGACGTAAATTGAACCAACGTGATAGAATTACGCAGAATTCTTACATTAACCATAATATAATATGATCTATTCTGGTCTCTGATTGCCCTATCCTAGAAGCTTAGTAGCGCATTTTACTCGCATTTCATGCGTTTTAAGGGGCCGCTTTGCCCAATACGCTATCAGAAATAGGAGCGACGTAAATTGAACAAATGTTATAGAATTTCGCTGAATTCTTAAATTAACCATAATATAAAATGGTCTAGTCGTGTCTCTGTTTACCCTACCCTAGTAGTTTAATAGTGCATTTTACTCGACATTTCATGCTCTTTAAGATGCCACGTAGCCCAATGCGCTATCTGAAATAGGGGCGACGTAAATTGAGCAAATGTGATAAAATTTCGCTGAATTCTTGTATTAACCATAGTATAAGATGACCTAATCGGCTCTCTGATTGCCCTATCCGAGAAGTTTAGTAGTGCATTTTACTCCACATTTCATGCGCTTTAAGATGCCGCATAGTCCAATGCGCTACCTGAAATTGGAGCTACGTAAATTGAACAAACATGATAGAAGTACGCAGAATTCTTATATTAACCATAATATTGTTACGAACACCGTGAAGCCAACCGTTATCGACCCGAAGGGAGCGTTCGATCTGTCGTTAAGGGACGTTCGCCGTTATTGATGAAACAGATCAATGGGAGAGTCTGATTGACAGGCAAGGAGACATGACGCGATATTATAGACTCGGCCATTCCTTGTTTATATCCTCATAATAAAGTTATAAGTGTGAACATGTCGTGCGATGATAATCCCCGGCGCAGCATTGGTGTCAGAAGTGGGATCATAAGAACGCGATCCGCTGCAGGGGGAGAGCTGTTGTTGCAGGACATGTTCGAGAGCCTACAGAGGACCATCGTCGGGCAGATGGAGGAGCACCGCAAGCTAGACGAAATCCGCTGGGAAAAGGAGCATGATTTGTGGCGCCAACGGGAGGCCGCAGAGACAGTGACTCGAGAGACCCGAGATGCGGCTTGGGAGGCTCGTCTGTCCGCGATGGAGCGGAATTTACAGGTGTTTTCGTTAGGCTCTGCTAATTCTGCTGGTACCTCCGGTTACGGGGCGGGAGAGGGACCGGGCGCGGCCAGTCATGTAAATAGTGTTCATGTTCCTGTAAATAATGCCCCTGTGGCGGTCCCTGGTCCCTCCTCCATACCTTCCGTTGTTCCGTTTCCGGGACCGTTTGTGCCCGCGGAATGTGATCGGGGAGGACGTTGTATCCTAAGCTTGGGTTACGCGGTTAAGCCGTCGGCCTATGATGGCAGAACATCTTGGGAGGAGTATTTGCTTCAATTTGAAGCGATCGCGCGAGCGAACGGCTGGGACGAGGCGAGGAAAGCTATGGCTTTGATCGCTTCGTTGGAAGGACCGGCTCGAAGCGTGCTAACAACCCTTTCCACTGCTCGTCACAACAGTTTTATCGAATTAGTTGCGGCGTTGGAATTTCGTTTCGGTGCACGTAACCTTTCCAACTTAAACTACGTTCTGTTTCAAAATTATCGGCAGCGCAAAGGGGAGTCCATTTCCTCTGTTGCAACAGAGATAGAAAGACTGGCGCAGACAGCTTTCGCGGACTGTCCGGTGGAAACGCGGGATAAATTAGCTGCCTCCCAGTTTGTCTCCGCATTGGCCGACGAAGGGGTGAAAAGAACCCTGCGTCTCGGCGGTTTCACCTCCTTGAGGGCTGCAGTTACTAGGGCCTTGGAGGTGGAAGCCGTGGAGGCGATGTTGTTAGGGTTCGTCCCGAGACAATTTCGAGGGAGAGACGTTAACAGCACTAAATTTGTCGAGGTGAACCCGGAGAGGAAGAGGAAATTCGACTTCGCCGAGGATATGCCGGAGAAAAAGAGGAGAACTGAATCTACGTGTTGGCTGTGCGGGAAACCCGGGCATTTACAGAAGGATTGCAGACGTCGGCGACCACAGAAATTTCCGTCCAAATCGGGAAACGGGAAGAAGACGGCGTAGCGGGGGAGCGCCGGGCTTTGAACCTGTGTCCCCCGATCCTCAGGAGCGTGGCGACAGGAAGGACATCGCGGGATGAAGCATGCGTGTTTGGAGAAGTTGAAGACAACGAGTGCAAAATCATCTTGGACACGGGCTCATCTATTAATTTATTGAAGAGGGAATTGTGCCCGGTGGAGAACCTTCCCGCAGCGGACCTTGTGATTCGCTCCAGTGCCGGAGAAAGAATGGAAGTCTTCGGTCAGAAGAATTTAGAGGTGCGCATCAAGGGGCTTGCGAGCACGGAGGAATTCTATATTGTACGCATGATTGAAGACTGCATACTTGGAACGGAGTTCTTAAGGAAGCATGGTTGCAAACTAGATTTATCTCGGAATGTGTTGTGTCTTCCGGGGCTGCGGGAAATTCGCCTAGGTGAAGAAGAAAAGAAGAAGAAAAAGAAAGAAGAGAGCAAGAAAGAAGAGAACAAGAATGAAGGAGGCGAGAAAGGAGAGGAAAGAGTACCACAGCATTTAAAGGAATTATTTGGACGGTGTTCCTTGAACTTGAATGATGAACGGAAGAAGCATTTCGCTAAGCGGCTCTATGAGTACCAGGATGTCTTTGCCAGGAATTCTGATGAAGTTGGAAATTGCGGATTGATCACGCATAAGATCAATACTGGCGATCATGTTCCCATTAAACAGGCGCCGCGAAGATTGCCTTTGCACCGCCGAGGCGAAGTGGAAGAGCTACTTCAGAAGATGGAGGCTCAAGGTGTCATAGAAAAGTCGCAGAGCCCTTGGTCGTCCCCGATTGTCCTGGTGAAAAAGAAGGACGGTTCTACAAGATTCTGTGTCGATACCGGCGTTTGAATAGTGTCACGAAGAAGGACTCGTATCCTTTACCTCGTATTGAGGATACACTGGACGCTGTTGCTGGTTCTTTCTGGTTTTCCACTGTAGATTTGCAGAGTGGATATTGGCAAATTTCCATGGAAGCGAAGGATCGGGAAAAGACCGCCTTTTGCGTGGGCACGGGGTTGTGGCAGTTTAAAGTCATGCCTTTCGGTTTGTGTAATGCCCCTGCGACTTTTGAGCGCCTTATGGAGACGGTGTTAGGCGGGCTAAACTGGAAAGTTTGTCTGGTTTACCTTGACGACGTGATCATCTATGGAAAAGACTTCAAAGAAGAACTTGACCGTCTTCGTCTTGTCTTTTCTCGTCTCCGCCAAGCGAAGCTGTTGATGAGCCCCAAGAAATGTACGTTTTTTTGCCGAGAGGTACGATATCTGGGCCATGTCGTTACGGAACATGGAGTAAAGACTGACCCAGAGAAGATTAAGGCGGTTGCTGATTGGCCGGTTCCAAAGAACGTTACAGAATTGAGGAGTTCCTTGGGACTGTGCACTTATTACCGCAAATTTGTTAAAGGTTTCTCTAACGCGGCTAAACCTCTGCCTCGTCTCACGGAGGAGACACAAAGATTTATTTGGTCCGATGAGTGCCAGTCTGCCTTCGAGGAGCTGAAGAGGCGGCTGATGGAAGCCCCAGTATTAGCGTATCCAGAATCGGATGCAGATTTCATTTTGGACACGGACGCTTCCAGTTTCGCAGTGGGAGCGGTTCTCTCACAGGTGCAGGAAGGTCAAGAGAAAGTCGTCGCTTATTTCTCTAAGCTTTTAGGAAAGGCTGAGAAGAATTATTGTGTTACCCGGAAGGAGTTGTTAGCGATAGTAAAATCCATAGAGCATTTCCATCATTATCTCTATGGGAGGAGATTCCTTCTGAGGACAGATCATGCAGCGTTAAGGTGGTTACTGACTTTTAAAAATCCGGAAGGACAGGTAGCTCGCTAGATAGAGCGGTTGCAACAGTACGATTTTGAAATCCACCATCGTGAGGGCAGAGCACATGGTAATGCCGATGGACTTTCAAGAAGACCGTGTGCCGAGGAAGACTACAAGCGCTGCAACCGTCTTGACGAGAAAGAAGAAAGAATTCTCAGGACGTTCTGTGAAGTCACATCGACCACAGAGTGGAAAAAGGGTCAGATGGAAGATGAAGAAATCGGCTTCATTCTCGAGAAGAAACGGAAGCAAGAGAAACCTCTTCATCAAGATGTTGCGCGGTTTTCTCCGCGTCTGAAATATTACTGGTCGATTAGGGACTCACTAGAAGTGAGGGATGGACTATTGTTCCGTAGGTGGGAATCTACCAATGGAGTAACGACTTCGTGGTTGTTGGTGGTGCCACGAGTGAAGATACCGGAGGTGTTGAGCCAGTTCCACGATTCTCCTACGGCGGGGCATTTTGGCGTAAAGAAGACTTTGGCCAAGGTACGTCAGCAATTCTACTGGGCGACCTGTCGGCAGGATGTAGAAGAATGGTGTCGGCGATGTGACACGTGTGCGGCGAAGAAGGGACCGCGAAAGAGAGGAGCGGGGAACCTGAAGGTGTATAACGTCGGAGCACCGTTTGAGAGAGTCGCGCTCGACGTTGTGGGTCCGCTCCCGAGGTCTCGGGCCGGAAATAGATACATGCTGGTTGTTGCGGATTATTTCACGAAGTGGCCTGAAGTAATCGCGATGCCAAACCAGCAGGCGGTCACGATCGCTAGGGCACTTCTAGAACACGTTGTATGTCGGCATGGAGTGCCGTTGGAAATTCACTCGGATCAAGGAAGAAGTTTTGAGTCCGCGGTGTTCCAGGAGTTGATGAAACTGCTGGGAATAAGGAAGACGAGAACTACTCCTTTGCATCCACAGTCTGACGGTTTGGTGGAACGTCTCAATAGAACGTTACTTCAATATCTTGCGATTTTCGTTTCGGAGCATCAACGGGATTGGGATGAGTGGATCCCTCTTTTCCTTTTGGCCTACCGATCTTCCTGTCACGAGGCTACGCAAATGACACCTTCAATGATTCTGTATGGTCAGGAGATTCGGCTGCCCATGCAATTGTGGAGTGGGCTGCCTCCTGAGATGAAGGTAGAAGACGCCGAACAAGAGTACATAGTTTGGATCAAAGAGAGGATGAAGAAGATCCACGAATTCGTTCGGCGACGTCTTCAAATCAGTAGCTCGAAGATGAAGTCCTGGTATGACAGTCATGTACAAGCGATTGACTTCACATCAGGGGACCAGGTTTGGTTGTTTCAGCCTAGAAGGGTAAAAGGGAAATGCCCTAAGTTGCAGGCTGATTGGGAAGGTCCATATAAAGTGCTGGATAGGCTTAATGAAGTTATTTATAGAATCCAGCGTTCGCCAAAGAGTAAGTGCAAAGTGGTGCACGTGAAGCGTTTGGCCAGATACGAAGGTCGTGCCACTTTGTTTAATGAGAAGAATCAGTAGAGGAGGAGGATGTCCCATGCTTTTCGCCCAAGAAGAGGACGTTTCATCGAAGAAGACGAGGGCAGGTTCCGCCCGTGAAGATTTCAAGAAAGAAGTGCGCAAAACTCAAGAGTCAAGACGAAGGGCGAGAAGTAACCGGGATATCCTCGATATATCGAACGAGCATAGTACCGGCGTCTTGCTCAGGGTTTTTACGTGGTTTTCCCCTGGTACGGAGGACGAATGTCAAGACGTTTGCAGTCTGAAGAAGGCCACAGAGGTTTACATTTAAATCCTTTCGATTTACCTCCTTTTTTCAGACAAAGGTACATATCGCTGAGGTTAGCGGCCAAGATGACATCTCATTGAACTGAGGTTAGCCAGAATCTGAAGGCAGGCGCTAGCGGCTCAAGTGAAGTTGGTCGTCAGTAACTGAAGTTGGACGCGGTCGGGACGCCCGCCTTTAAAGGAAGGAGGGCAGTGTTACGAACACCGTGAAGCCAACCGTGATCGACCCGAAGGGAGCGTTCGATCTGTCGTTAAGGGACGATCGCCGTTATTGATGAAACAGATCAATGGGAGAGTCTGATTGACAGTCAAGGAGACAAGACGCGATATTATAGACTGTGCCATTCCTTGTTTATATCCTCATAATAAAGTTATAAGTGTGAACATGTCGTGCGATGACAATCCCCGGCGCAGCAATATAATACGATCTATTCGGGTCTCTGATTGCCCTATCATAGAAGCATAATAGTGCATTTTACTCGTCATTTCATGCGCTTTAAGGTGCCGCTTAGCCCAATACGCTATCTGAAATAGGAGCGACGTAAATTGAACAAATGTGATAGAATTACGCAGAATTCTTATATTAACCATAATATAAGATGACCTAACCGGGTCTCTGATTGCCCTATCCGAGAAGTTTAGTAGTGCATTTTACTCGACATTTCATGCGCTTTAAGATGCCGCCTAGTCCAATGCGCTACCTGAAATTGGAGCTACGTAAATTGAACAAACGTGATAGAATTACGCAGAATTCTCATATTAACGTAATATAATTCGATCTATTCGGGTCCCTGATTGCCCTATCATAGAAGTTTAATTGTGCATTTTACTCGTCATTTCATGCGCTTTATGGTGCCGCCTTGCCCAATACGCAATCTGAAATAGGAGCGATATAAACTGAACATATGTGATAAACTTACGTTGAATTCTTATATTAACAATAATATAAAATGATCTAATCGGTTCTCTGATTGCCCTATCATAGAAGTTTGATAGTGCATATTGCTCGCCATTACATGCGTTTTAAGGTGCCGCTTTTCCCAATACGCTATCAGAAATATGAGCGACGTAAATTGAACAAATGTTATAGAATTTCGCTGAATTCTTAAATTAATCATAATATAAAATGGTTTAGTCGTGTCTCTGCTTACCCTACCCTAGAAGTTTAATAGTGCATTTTGCTCGACATCTCATGCGCTTTAAGATGCCACCTAGTACCATACGCTATCTGAAATAGGGGCGACGTAAATTGAGCAAATGTGATAAAATTTCGCTGAATTCTTATATTAACCGTAATATAAGATGACCTAATCGGGTCTCTGTTTGCCCTATCCGAGAAGTTTAATATTGCATTTTGCTCGGTATTTCATGCGCTTTAAGATGGCGCACAGCCCAATACGCTATCTGAAATTGGAGCTGCGTAAACTGAACAAACGTGATAGAATTACGCAGAATTCTTATATTAACCATAATATAATATGATCTATTCGGGTCTCTGATTGCCCTATCATAGAAGTTTAATAGTGCATTGTACTCGTCATTTCATGCGCTTTAAGATGCCGCTTAGCCGAATACGCTATCTGAAATAGGAGCGACATAAATTGAACAAATGTGATAGAATTACGCCGAAGTCTTATACTAACCGTAATTTAAAATGATCTAATCGGGTCCCTGTTTGCCCTACCCTAGAAGTTTAATAGTGCAATTTACTCGCCATTTCATGCGCTTTGAGATGCCGCTTGGCCCAATACGCTATCTGAAATAGGAGCGACGTAAATTGAACAAATGTAATAGAATGTCGCTGAATTCTTAAATTAACCATAATATAAAATGATCTAATCAGGTCTCTGTTTGCCTTACCCTAGAAGTTTAATAGTGCATTTCACTCCTCATTTCATAAGCTTTGAGATGCCGCTTAACCCAATACGCTATCTGAAACACGAGCGACGTAAATTGAACGAATGTGATAGAATTTCGCTGAATTCTTAAATTAACCATAATATAGAATGATCTAATCGGGACGCTGGTTGCCCTACCCTAGAAGTTTAATAGTGCATTTTACTCGCCATTTCATGCGCTTTGAGATGCCGCTTGGCCCAGTACGCTATCTGAAATAGGAGCGACGTAAATTGAACAAACGTGATAGAATTTCGCTGAATTCTTGAATTAACCATAATATGAAATGATCTAATCGGGTCTCTGTTGGACCCACCCTAGAAGTGTAATAGTGCATTTTACTCGCCATTTCATGCGCTTTGAGATGCCATTTAGCCGAATACGCTATCTGAAATAGGAGCGACGTAAATTGAACAAATGTGATAGAATTACGCTGCCTTCTTATATTAACCGTAATATAAAATGATCTAATCGGCTCTCTGGTTGCCCTACCCGAGAAGATTAATAGTGCATTTTCCTCGCCATTTCATGCGCTTTGAGATGCCGCTTAGGCCAATACGCTATCTGAAATAGGAGCTACGTAAATTGAACAAATGTGATAGAATTTCCCTGAAATCTTATATTAAACAAAATAGAAAATGATCTAATCGAGTCTCTGATTGCCCTACCCTAGAAGTTTAATAGGGCATTTTACTCGCCATTTCACGCGCTTTGAGATGCCGCTTAGCCCAATAAGCTATCTGAAATAGGAGCGACGTAAATTGAAGAAATGTGAGGGAATTTTGCTGAATTCTTAAATTAAGCATAATATAAAATGATCTAATCGGGACTCTTGTTGCCCTACCCTAGAAGTTCAATAGTGCATTTTACTCGCTATTTCATGCGCTTTGAGATGCCGCTTAGCCCAATACGCTATATGAAATAGGAGCGACGTAAATTGAACAGATGTGATAGAATTTCCCTGAAATCTTATATTAACCGTAATATAAAATGATCTAATCGGGTCTACCTTTGCCTTACCCTAGAAGTTTAATAGTGCTGTTCACTCGTCGTTTCATGCGCTTTGGGATGCCGCTTAGCCCAATACGCTATCTGAAATTGGAGCGACGTAAATTGAACAAATGTGATAGAATTTCGCTGAATTCTTAAATTAACCATAATATAAAATGATGTAATCGGAACTCTGGTTGCCCTACCCTAGAAGATTAATAGTGCATTTTACTCGACATTTCATGCGCTTTAAGATGCCGCTTAGCCGAATACGCTATCTGAAATAGGAGCGACATAAATTGAACAAATGTGATAGAATTACGCCGAAGTCTTATACTAACCATAATATAGAATTATTTATCGGGTCTTTGATTGCCCTATCATAGAAGGTTAGTACCGCATTTTACTCGTCATGCTACGCGATTTAAGATGCCGCCTAGCCCAATACGCTGTCTGAAAGAGGAGCGACGTAAATTCAACAAATGTGATAGAATTTCGCTGAATTCTTAAATTAACCATAATATAAAATGATCTAATCGGGTCATTGATTGCCCTATCATAGAAGGTTAATAGTGCATTTTACTCGTCATTTCATGCGCTTTGAGCTGCCGCCTAGCCCAATGCGCTATCTGAAATGTGAGCGACGTATATTGAACAGATGTAATAGAATTTCGCTGAATTCTTATATTAATCTTAATGAAAAATGATCTAATGTGGTCTCTATTCGCCCTAGCCTAGAAGTTTAATAGTGCATTTCACTCGTCATTTTATGCGCTTTGAGAAGCCGCTTAGCCCAATAAGCTATCTGAAATAGGAGCGACGTAAATTGAAGAAATGTGATAGAATTTCGCTGAATTCTTAAATTAACAATAATATAAAATGATCTAATCGGGTCTCTGTTTGCCCTACCCTAGAAGTTTAGTAGTGCATTTTACTCCCCCTTCCACGCGCTTTAAGATGCCGCCTAGCCCAGTACGCTACCTGAAATAGGAGCGACGTCAGTTGAACAAATGCGATAGAATTACGCTGAATTCTTTTATTAACCATAATGTAAAATGATCTAATCGGGTCTCTGTTCGCCCTAGCCTAGAAGTTTAATAGAGCATTTTATTCGCCATTTCATGCGCCTTGAGATGCCGCTTAGCCCAATACGCTATTTGAAATAGGAGCGACGTAAATTGAACAAATGTGATAGAATTTCGCTGAATTCTTAAATTAACCATAATAAAAAATGATCTAATCGGGTCTCTGTTTGCCGTACCCTAGAAGTTTAGTAGTGCATTTTACTCGCCCTTCCACGAGCTTTAAGATGCCGCCTAGCCCAGTAAGCTACCTGAAATAGGAGCGACGTCAGTTGAACAAATGCGATAGAATTACGCTGAATCCTTTTATTAACCATAATGTAAAATGGTCTAATCGGGTCTCTGTTCGCCCTAGCCTAGAAGTTTAATAGTGCATTTTGCTCGGCATTCCATGCGCTTTAAGATGCCGCCTATCCCAATACGCTATTTGAAAGAGGAGCGACGTAAATTGAACAAATGTGATAGAATTTCGCTGAATTCTTCAATTAACCATAATATAAAATGATCTAATCGGGTCTCTGTTTGCCCTACCCTAGAAGTTTAGTAGTGCATTTTACTCGCGCTTCCGCGAGCTTTAAGATGCCGCCTAGCCCAGTACGCTATCTGAAATAGGAGCGACGTCAGTTGATCAAATGTGATAAAATTACGCTGAATTCTTATATTAATTATAATATAAGATGACCTAGTCGGGTCTCTTATTGCCCTATCCGAGAAGTTTAGTAGTCCATTTTACTCGACATTTCATGCGCTTTAAGATGCCGGCTCGCCAAATACGGTATCTGAAATAGGAGCGTCGTAAATTGATCATATGTGATAGAATTACGCTCCATACTTATCTTAACCATAACTTAAAATGATCTAATCGGGTCTCTGATTGCCCTATCATTGAAGTTTAATAGTGCATTTTACTCGTCATATCATGCGCTTTAAGGTGCCGCTTAGCCCAATAAGCTACCTGAAACTTGAGCGACGTAAATGGAACAAATAAGACAGAATTTCGCTGAATTCTTATATTAACCATAATATGGAATGATCTAATCGGGTCTCTGATTGCCCTACCATAGAAGTATAATAGTGCACTTTACTCGTCACTCCATGCGCTTTAAGATGTCGCCTATCCCTATACGCTATCTGAAATAGGAGCGACGTAAATTGAACAAATGTGATAGAAGTACGCTGCATTCTTATATTAATCATAATATAAGATTACCTAATCGGGTCTCTGATTGCCCTATTCGAGAAGTTTAGCAGTGCATTCTACTCTACATTTCATGCGCCTTAAGATGCCGCATTGCCCAATATGCTATCTGTAATTGGTGCCACGTAAATTGAACAAACGTGATAGAATTACGCAGAATGCTTATATTAACAATAATATAATATGATATATTCGGGTCTCTGATTGCCCTATCATAGAAGTTTAATATTGCATTTTACTCGACGTTTCATGCGCTTTAAGATGCCGCCTAGCCCAATACGCTATCTGAAATAGGGGCGACGTAAATTGAACAAATGTGATAAAATTACGCAGAATTCTTATATTAACCATAATATAAAATGATGTAATCGGGTATCTGTTTGCCCAACCCTAGAAGTTTAATAGTGCATATTACTCGACATTTCATGCCCTTTAAGATGCCACCTAGCCCAATACGCTATCTGAAATAAGAGCGGCGTGAATTGAACAAATGTGATAGAATTACGCTGAATTCTTATATTAACCATAATATAAAATGATGTAATCGGCTCTCTGTTTGCCCAATCATAGAAGTTTAGATGTGCGTTTTATTCGACATTTCATGCGCTTTAAGATGTCGCTCAGCCCAATACGCTGTCTGAAATAGGAGCGACGTAAATTGAACAAATGTGACAGTATTACGCTGAATTCTTATATTAATCATAATATAAGATGACCTAATCGGGTCTCTGATTGCCCTATCCGTGAAGGTTAGCAGTGCATTTTACTCGTCATTCCACGCGCTTTAAGATGCCACCCAGCCCAATATAATATCTGAAATAGGAGCGACGTAAATTGAACAAATGTGAAGGAATTACGCAGAATTCTTATATTAACCATAATATAATATGATCTATTCGGGTCTCTGATTGCCTTATCATGGAAGTTCAGTAGTGCATTTTACTCGTCATTTCATGCGCTTTAAGGTGCCGTCTAGCCCAATCCGCTATCTGAAATTGGAGCTACGTAAATTGAACAGATGTGACAGAGTTACGCAGAATTCTTATATTAACCATAATATAAAATTATCTAATCGGGACTCTGTTTGCCCTACCCTAGAATTTTAATAGAGCATTTTACTCGACATTTCATGCGCTTTAAGGTGCCGCCTATCCCAATATGCTATCTGAAATTGGAGCTACGTAAATTAAACAAGTGTGGTAGAGTTTCGCTGAATTCTTAAATTAACCATAATACAAAATGATCTAATCGGGTCTCCGTTTGCCCTACCCTAGGAGTTTAATAGCGCATTTTACTCGACACTTCATGCGATTTAAGGTGCCACCTTGCCCAATACGCTATCTGAAATAGGGGCGACGTAAATTGAACAAATGTGATAAAATTACGCTGAATCCTTATAATAACAATAATATAGAATGATATAATCGGGTCTCTGATTGCCCTATCATAGGAGGTTAGTAGTGCATTTTACTCGACATTTCGTGCGCTTTAAGACGCCGCTAAGCCCAATACGCCACCTGAAATTGGAGCGACGTAAATTGCACAAATGTGATAGAATTACACTGAATTCTTATATTCATAATAATATAAGATGATCTAATCGGGTCTCTGATTGCCCTATCCTAGAAGGTTGTAGTGTATTTTACTCGTCATGCTACGCGCTTTAAGATGCCGTCTAGCCCAATATACTATCTGAAATAGGAGCGGCGTAAATTGAACAAGTGTGATAGAGTTTCACTGAATTCTTAAATGAACCATAATATAAAATAATCTAATCGGGTCTCTGTTTGCCCTACCCTAGAAGTTTAATGGTGCATTTTACTCGCCATTTCATGCGCTTTAAGATGCCACCTTGCCCAATACGCAATCTGAAATAGGGGCGACGTAAATTAAACAAATGTGATTGAATTTCGCTGAATTCTTATATTAACCGTAATATAAAATGATCTAATCGGGTCTCTGATTGCCCTATCATAGATGGCTAGTAGTGCATTTTACTCATCATTCCACGCGCTTTAAGATGCCATATCGCCAATACACTATCTGATATAGGAGCGACGTAAATTGAACAAATGTGATAGAATTTCGCTGAATTCTTATATTAACCATAATATAAAATGATCTAATCGGGTCTCTGATTGCCCTATCAAAGAACTGTAGTAGTGCATTTTACTCGTCATTTCATGCGCCTTAAGGTGCCGTCTAGCCCAATCCGCTATCTGAAATTGGAGCTACGTAAATTGAACAAATGTTACAGAGTTACGCAGAATTCATATATTAACCATAATATAATATGATCTAATCGGGTCTCTGTTTGCCCTACCCTAGAATTTTAATAGTGCATTTTACTCGTCATTTCATGCGCTTTAAGGTGCCGCTTACCCCAAACGCTATCTGAATTTGGAGCGACGTAAATTGAACAAATGTGATAGAATTACGCTAAATTCTTATATTAATCATAAAATAAGATGATCTAATCGGGTCTCTGATTGCACTATCCTGGAAGTTTAGTAATGCATTTTACGCGACATTTCATGCGCTTTAAGATGCCGCGCAGCTCAATACGCTATCTGAAATACGGGCGACGTAAATTGAACAAATGTGATAAAATTACGTGGAATTCTTATATTAACCATAATTTAAAATGATCTAATCGGGCCTCTGATTGCCCTATCATGGAAGTTTAGTAGTGCATTTTACTAGATATTTCATGCGCTTTAAGGTGCCGCCTAGCCCAGTACACTATCTGAAATAGGAGCGACGTAAATTGAACAAATATGATAGAATTTCGCAGAATTCGTATATTAACCATAATATAATATGATCTATTCGAGGCTCTGATTGCCCTATCATGGAAGTTTAGTAGTGCATTTTACTCGTCATTTCATGCGCTTTAAGGAACCGCCTAGCACAATATGCTATCTGAAATTGGAGCTACGTAAATTGAACAAGTGTGATAGATTTTCGCTGAATTCTTAAATACACCATCATATAAAATAGTCTAATCGGGTCTCTGTTTGCCCTACTCTAGAAGTGTAATAGTGCATTTTCCTCGACATTTCATGCGCTTTAAGATGCCACCTAGCCCAATACGCTATCTGAAATTGGAGCTACGTAAATTGAACAAGGGTGATAGAATTTCGCTGAATTCTTAAATTAACCATAATATAAAATGATCTAATCGGGTCTCCGTTTGCCCTAACCTGGAATTTTAATAGTGCATTTTACTCGCCATTTCGTGCGCTTTAAGGTGCCGCCTAACCCAATACGCTATCTGACATAGGGGCGATGTAAATTGAACAAATGTGATAAAATTACGCTGAATTCTTATAATAACAATAATATAAAATGATCTAATCGGTTCTCTGGTTGCCCTATCTTAGAAGTTTAATAGTGCATTTTACACGTCATTTCATGCGCTTTAAGGTGCCGCCTAGCCCGATAGGCTATCTGGAATAGGAGCGACATAAATTGAACAAACGTGATAGAATTACGCAGAATGCTTATATTAACAATAATATAATATGATATATTCGGGTCTCTGATTGGCCTATCATAGAAGTTTAATAGTGCATTTTACTCGTCAGTCCATGCGCTTTAAGATGCCGCCTATCCCAATACGCTATCTGAAATAGGAGCGACGTAAATTGAACAAATGTGTTAGAATTACGTTAAATTCTTAAATTAATCATAATACAAGATGACCTAATCGGGACTTTGATTGCCCTATCCGAGAAGTTTTGTAGTGCATTTTGCTCGGCATTCCATGCGCTTTAAGATGCCGCCTATCCCAATACGCTATCTGAAATAGGAGCGACGTAAATTGAACAAATGTGATAGAATTTCGCTGAATTCTTATATTAACCATAATATGAAATGATCTAATCGGGTCTCTGTTTGCCCTACCCTAGAAATTTAATAGTATATTTTACTCAGCATTTCATGCGCTTTAAGATGCCACATAGCCCAATACGCTATCTGAAATAGGGGCGACGCAAATTGAACAAATGTGATAAAATTACGTTCAATTCTTTTATTAACAATAATATAAAATGATCTAATCGGGTCTCCGTTTGCCCTAACCTGGAATTTTAATAGTGCATTTTACTCGCCATTTCGTGCGCTTTAAGGTGCCGCCTAACCCAATACGCTATCTGACATAGGGGCGATGTAAATTGAACAAATGTGATAAAATTACGCTGAATTCTTATATTAATCTTAATTTAAAATGATCTAATCGGATCTCTGTTTGCCCTACCCTAGAAGTTTAATAGTGCATTTCACTCGTCATTTTGCGCGCTTTAAGATGCCGCCTAGCCCAATACGCTATCTGAAACAGGGGCGACCTAAGTTGAACAAATGTGATAGAATTTCGCTGAATTCTTTTATTAACCATAATGTAAAATGATCTAATCGGGTCTCTGATTGCCCTAACATAGAATTTTAATAGTGCATTTTACTCGTCATTTCATGCGCTTTAAGGTGCCGCTTAGCCCAGTACGCTATCTGAAATAGGAGCGACGTAAATTGTACAAATGTGATAGAATTTCGCTGAATTCTTAAATTAACCATAATATAAAATGATCTAATCGGATCTCTGTTTGCCCTACCCTAGAAGTTTAATAGTGCATTTTACTCGTTATTTCATGCGCTTTATGGTGCCGCCGAGCCCAATACGTTATCTTAAATAGGGGCGACGTAAATTGAACTAATGTAATAAAATTTCGCTGAATTCGTATATTAACCATAATATAAGATGACCTAATCGGGTCTCTGTTTGCCCTACCCTAGTAGTTTAATAGTGCATTTCACTCGACATTTCATGCGCTTTAAGGTGCCGGCTAGTCCAATACGCTATCTGAAATGGGAGCTACGTAAATTGAGCAAAGGTGATAGAATTACGCAGAATTCTTATATTAACCATAATATAATACGATCTATTCGTGTCTCTGATTGCCCTATCATAGAAGTTTGATAGAGCATGTTACTCGCCATTTCGAGCGCTTTAAGGTGCCGCCTAGCCCAATACGCTATCTGAAATAGGAGCGTCAGTAATTGAACAAATGTGATAGAATTACGCAGAATTCTTATATTAACCATAATGGAAAATGATCTAATCGGGTCTCCGTTTGCCCTACGCTAGAAGTTTAATAGTGAATTTTACTCGTCATTTCATGCGCTTTAAGGTGCCGCCTAGCCCAATACGCTATCTGAAATAGGAGCGACGTAAATTGAACAAATGTGATAGAATTACGCAGAATTCTAATATTAAACATAATATAATATGATCTATTCGGGTCTCTGATTGCCTTATCATAGAAGTTTAATAGTGCATTTTACTCGCCATTTCATGCGCTATAAGGTGGCGCTTAGCCCAATACGCTATCTGAAATAGGAGCGACGTAAATTGAATAAATGTGATAAGATTACGTTGAATTCTTATATTAACAATAATATAAAATGACCTAATCGGGTCTCTGATTGCCCTATCATAGAAGTTTAATAGTGCATTTTACTTGTCATTTCACGCGCTTTGAGGTGCATACTAGCCCAATACGCTATCTGAAATTGGAGCTACGTAAATTGAACAAGTGTGATAGAGTTTCGCTGAATTCTTAAATTAACCATAATGGAAAATGATCTAATCGGGTCTTTGTTTGCCCTACGCTAGGAGTTTAATAGTGCATTTTACTCGTCATTTCATGCGCTTTATGGTGCCGCCTAGCCCAATACGCTATCTGAAATAGGAGCGACGTAAATAGAACAAATGTGATAGAATTTCGCTGAATTCTTATATTAACCATAATATGAAATGATCTAATCGGGTCTCTGTTTGCCCTACCCTAGAAATTTAATAGTATATTTTACTCAGCATTTCATGCGCTTTAAGATGCCACATAGCCCAATACGCTATCTGAAATAGGGGCGACGCAAATTGAACAAATGTGATAAAATTACGTTCAATTCTTTTATTAACAATAATATAAAATGATCTAATCGGGTCTCCGTTTGCCCTAACCTGGAATTTTAATAGTGCATTTTACTCGCCATTTCGTGCGCTTTAAGGTGCCGCCTAACCCAATACGCTATCTGACATAGGGGCGATGTAAATTGAACAAATGTGATAAAATTACGCTGAATTCTTATAATAACAATAATATAAAATGATCTAATCGGTTCTCTGGTTGCCCTATCTTAGAAGTTTAATAGTGCATTTTACACGTCATTTCGTGCGCTTTAAGGTGCCGCCTAGCCCGATAGGCTATCTGGAATAGGAGCGACATAAATTGAACAAACGTGATAGAATTACGCAGAATGCTTATATTAACAATAATATAATATGATATATTCGGGTCTCTGATTGGCCTATCATAGAAGTTTAATAGTGCATTTTACTCGTCAGTCCATGCGCTTTAAGATGCCGCCTATCCCAATACGCTATCTGAAATAGGAGCAACGTAAATTGAACAAATGTGTTAGAATTACGTTAAATTCTTAAATTAATCATAATACAAGATGACCTAATCGGGACTTTGATTGCCCTATCCGAGAAGTTTTGTAGTGCATTTTGCTCGGCATTCCATGCGCTTTAAGATGCCGCCTATCCCAATACGCTATCTGAAATAGGAGCGACTTAAATTGAACAAACGTGATAGGATTACGCTGAATTCTTATATTAATCATAATATAGGATGACATAATCGGGTCTCTGATTGCCCTATCCTAGAAGTTTAGTAGTGCATTTTACTCGACATTTCATGCGCTATATGATGCCGCCTAGCCCAATACCCTACCAGAAATAGGAGCGACGTAAATTGAACAAATGTGTTAGAATTACGTTAAATTCTTAAATTAATCATAATACAAGATGACCTAATCGGGACTTTGATTGCCCTATCCGAGAAGTTTTGTAGTGCATTTTGCTCGGCATTCCATGCGCTTTAAGATGCCGCCTATCCCAATACGCTATCTGAAATAGGGGCGACGCAAATTGAACAAATGTGATAAAATTACGTTCAATTCTTTTATTAACAATAATATAAAATGATGTAATCGGATCTCTGAGTGCCCTATCCGAGAAGTTTAGAAGTGCATTTTACTCGACATTTCATGCGCTTTAAGATGCCGCCTATCCCAATACGCTATCTCAAATAGAAGCAAAGTAAATTGATCAAATGTGATAGAATTACGCAGAATTCTTATATTAACCATAAAATAATATGATCTATTCGGGTCTCTGATGGCCCTATCATAGAAGTTTAATAGTGGATATTAGTCGTCATTTCATGCGCTTTGCGGTGCCGCCTAGCCCAATACGCTATCTGAAATAGGAGCTACGTAAATTGACCAAATGTGATAGAGTTACGACGAATTCTTAAATAAACCATTATATAAGATGATCTAATCGAGTCTCTGATTGCCCTATCATAGAAGTTTAATAGTGCATTTTACTCGACATTTCATGCGCTTTAAGATGCCGCCTATCCCAAGACGCTATCTGAAATAGGAGCGACGTAAATTGAACAAATGTGAAAGAATTTCACTGAATTCTTATATTAACCATAATATAAAATGATCTAATCGGCTGTCTGTTTACCCTACCCTTGAAGTTTAATACTGCATATTACTCGACATTTCATGCGCTTTAAGGTGCCGCATAGCCCAATACGCTATCTGAAATAGGAGCGATATAAATTGAACAAACGTGATAAAATTACGTTGAATTCTAATATTAATCTTAATTTAAAATGATCTAATCGGATCTCTGTTTGCCCTACCCTAGAAGCTTAATAGTGCATTTCACTCGTCATTTTGCGCGCTTTAAGATGCCGCCTAGCCCAATACGCTATCTGAAACAGGGGCGACCTAAGTTGAACAAATGTGATAGAATTTCGCTGAATTCTTTTATTAACCATAATGTAAAATGATCTAATCGGGTCTCTGATTGCCCTAACATAGAATTTTAATAGTGCATTTTACTCGTCATTTCATGCGCTTTAAGGTGCCGCTTAGCCCAATACGCTATCTGAAATAGGAGCGACGTAAATTGTACAAATGTGATAGAATTTCGCTGAATTCTTAAATTAACCATAATATAAAATGATCTAATCGGATCTCTGTTTGCCCTACCCTAGAAGTTTAATAGTGCATTTTACTCGTTATTTCATGCGCTTTAAGGTGCCGCCTAGTCCAATACGCTATCTGAAATGGGAGCTACGTAAATTGAGCAAAGGTGATAGAATTACGCAGAATTCTTATATTAACCATAATATAATACGATGTATTCGTGTCTCTGATTGCCCTATCATAGAAGTTTGATAGAGCATGTTACTCGCCATTTCGTGCGCTTTAAGGTGCCGCCTAGCCCAATACGCTATCTGAAATAGGAGCGTCAGTAATTGAACAAATGTGATAGAATTACGCAGAATTCTTATATTAACCATAATGGAAAATGATCTAATCGGGTCTCCGTTTGCCCTACGCTAGAAGTTTAATAGTGAATTTTACTCGTCATTTCATGCGCTTTAAGGTGCCGCCTAGCCCAATACGCTATCTGAAATAGGAGCGACGTAAATTGAACAAATGTGATAGAATTACGCAGAATTCTAATATTAACCATAATATAATATGATCTATTCGGGTCTCTGATTGCCTTATCATAGAAGTTTAATAGTGCATTTTACTCGCCATTTCATGCGCTATAAGGTGGCGCTTAGCCCAATACGCTATCTGAAATAGGAGCGACGTAAATTGAATAAATGTGATAAGATTACGTTGAATTCTTATATTAACAATAATATAAAATGACCTAATCGGGTCTCTGATTGCCCTATCATAGAAGTTTAATAGTGCATTTTACTTGTCCTTTCACGCGCTTTGAGGTGCATACTAGCCCAATACGCTATCTGAAATTGGAGCTACGTAAATTGAACAAGTGTGATAGAGTTTCGCTGAATTCTTAAATTAACCATAATGGAAAATGATCTAATCGGGTCTTTGTTTGCCCTACGCTAGGAGTTTAATAGTGCATTTTACTCGTCATTTCATGCGCTTTATGGTGCCGCCTAGCCCAATACGCTATCTGAAATAGGAGCGACGTAAATAGAACAAATGTGATAGAATTTCGCTGAATTCTTATATTAACCATAATATGAAATGATCTAATCGGGTCTCTGTTTGCCCTACCCTAGAAATTTAATAGTATATTTTGCTCAACATTTCATGCGCTTTAAGATGCCACCTAGCCCAATACGCTATCTGAAATAGGGGCGACGCAAATTGAACAAATGTGATAAAATTACGTTCAATTCCTTTATTAACAATAATATAAAATGATGTAATCGGATCTCTGATTGCCCTATCCGAGAAGTTTAGAAGTGCATTTTACTCGACATTTCATGCGCTTTAAGATGCCGCCTAGCCCAATACGCTATCTGAAATGGGAGCTACGTAAATTGAGCAAAGGTGATAGAATTACGCAGAATTCTTATATTAACCATAATATAATACGATCTATTCGGGTCTCTGATTGCCTTATCATAGAAGTTTAATAGTGCATTTTACTCGCCATTACATGCGCTATAAGGTGCCGCTTAGCCCAATACGCTATCTGAAATAGGAGCGACGTAAATTGAACAAATGTGGTTCCTTTATGCTGCATTCTTATATTGACCATAATATAAAATGGTCTAATCGGGTCTCCGATTGCCCTATCATGGAAGTTTAATGGTGCATTTTACTTGTCTTTTCATGCACTTTAAGGTGCCTCCTAGCCCAATCCACTATCTGAAATTGGAGCTACGTAAATTGACCAAATGTGATAGAGTTACGACGAATTCTTAAATTAACCATAATATAAAATGATCTAATCGGGTCTCTGATTGCCCTATCAAAGAAGCTTAGTAGTTCATTTTACTCGTCATATCATGCGCTATAAGGTACCGCTTAGCCCAATACACTATCTGAATTCGGAGCGACGTACATTGAACAAATATGATAGAATTTCGCTGAATTCTTATATTAACCATAATATAAAATGATCTAATCGGGTCTCTGATTACCCTATCGTAGAAGGTTAGGAGTGCATTTTACTCGTCATTCCACGCGCTTTAAGCTGCCGCCAAGCCCAATATATTATCTGAAATAGGAGCGACGTAATTTGTTCAAATGTGATAGAATTACGCTGAATTCTTATATGAATCATAATATAAGATGACCTAATCGGGTCTCTGATTGCCCTATCCGAGAAGTTTAGTAGTGGATTTTACTCGACATTTCATGAGCTTTAAGATTCTGCTTAGCCCAATACGCTATCTGAAATAGGAGCGACGTAAATTGAACAAATGTGATAGAATTTCGCTGAATTCTTATATTAACCATAATATAACATGATCTAATCGGGTCTCTCATGGCCTTACCGTAGAGGTTTAATAGTGCATTTTACTCGACATTTCATGCGCTTTAAGATTCTGCTTAGCCCAATACGCTATCTGAAATAGGAGCGACGTAAATTGAACAAATGTGATAGAATTACGCAGAAATCTTATATTAACCATAATATAAAATGATCTAATCGGGTGTCTGTTTGCCCTACCCTAGAAGTCTAATAATGCATTTTACTCGACATTTCATGCGCTTTAAGATGCCATGTAGCCCAATACGCTATCTGAAATAGGGGCGACGTAAATTCAACAAATGTGATCAAACTACGCTGGATTCTTATATTAACAATAATATAAATGATCTAAACGGGGCACTGATTGCCCTATCATAGAAGTTTAGTAGTGCGTTTTACTCTTCATTCCATGTGCTTTAAGGTGCCACTTCGCCCAATACGCTATCTGAAATAGGAGCGACGTAAATTGAACAAATGTGAAAGAATGTCGCTGAATTCTTATATTAACCATAATATAAAATGATATAATGGGGTCTCTGATTACCGTATCACTGAAGTTTAGTAGCGCATTTTAATCGGCATCTCATGCCCTTTAAGATTCTACTTAGCCCAACCCGCTATCTGAAATAGGAGCGACGTAAATTGAAGAAATGTGATAGAATTCCGCTGAATTCTTATATTAACCATAATATAACATGATCTAATCGGGTCTCTCATTGCCCTACCATAAATGGTTAGTAGTATATTTTACTCGTCATTCCACGCGCTTTAAGATGACGTCCCGCCAAATACGCTATCTGAAATAGGAGCGACGTAAATTGAACAAATGCGATAGAATTACGCTGCATCCTTATATTAATCATAATATAAGATCACCTAATGGGGTCTCTGATTGCCCTGTCCTAGAAGTTTTGTAGCGCATTTTACTCGAAATTTCATGCACTTTAAGGTGCCGCATAGCCCAATACGCTATCTGAAATAGGGGCGACGTAAATTGAACAAATGTGATAAAATTAAGCTGAATTCTTATATTAACCATAATATAAAATGATCTAATCGGGTCTCTGATTGCCCTATCATAGAAGATTAGTAGTGCATTTACTCGTCATTTCATGCGCTTTAAGGTCCCGCCTATCCCAATCCGCTATCAGAAATAGGAACGACGTAAATTGAACAAATGTGATAGAATTACGCTGAATTCTTATATTAATCATAATATAAGATGACCTAATCGGGTCTCTGATTGCCCTATCCGAGAAGTTTAGCAGTGCATTTTACTCGACATTTCATGCGCTTTAAGATGCCACCTAGCCCAATACGCTATCTGTAATAGGGGTGACGTAAATTGAACAAATGTGATAAAAGTACGTTGAATTCTTATATTAACAATAATATAAAATGATCTAATCGGGTCTCTGATTGCCCTATCATAGAAGTTTAATAGTGCATTTTACTCGTCATTTCATGCGCTTTAAGATGCCACATAGCCCAATACGCTATCTGAAATAGGAGCGACATAAATTGAACAAATGTGATAGAATTACGCAGAATTCTTATATTAACCGTAATATAATACGATCAATTCACGTCTCTGATTGCCCTATCATAGAAGTTTAATAGTGCATTTTTCTCGTCATTTCATGCGCTTTAAGGTACCGCCTAGCCCGATAGGCTATCTGGAATAGGAGCGACATAAATTGAACAAATGTGATAGAATTACGCAGAATTCTTATATTAACCGTAATATAATACGATGAATTCGGGTCTCTGATTGCACGATCAAAGAAGTTTAGTAGTGCATTTTCCTCGACATTTCATGCGCTTTAAGATGTCGCATACCCGAATACGCTATCTGAAATTGGAGCTACGTAAATTGAACAAACGTGATAGAATTACGCAGAATTCTTAAATTAACCATTATATAATCCGATCTATTCGGGTCTCTGATTGGCCTATCATAGAAGTTTAATAGTGCATTTTACTCGTCACTTCATGCGCTTTAATGTGCCGCCTAGGCCACTACGCTATCTGATATAGGAGCGACATAAATTGAACAAATGTGATAGAATTACGCAGAATTCTTATATTAACCACAATATAATACGATCTAATCGGGTCTCTGATTGCCCTATCATAGAAGTTTAATAGTGCATTTTACTCGACATTTCATGCGCTTTAAGATGCCACCTAGCCCAATACGCTATCTGCAATAGGAGCGACATAAATTGAACAAATGTGATAGAATTACGCAGATTTCTTATATTAACCATAATATAATACGATCTATTCGGGTCTCTGATTGCCCTATCATAGAAGTTTAATAGTGCATTTTGCTCGACATTTCATGCGGTTTAAGGTGCCGCCTAGCCCAATACGCTATCTGACATTGGACCTATGTAAATTGAACAAGTGTGATAGAGATTCGCTGAATTCTTTAATTAACCATAATATAAAATGATCTAATCGGGACTCTGTTTGCCATAGCCTAGAAGTTTAACAGTGCATTTTACTCGACATTTCATGCGCTTTAAGATGCCACCTAGCCCAATACGCTATCTGAAATAGGAGCGACGTAAATTGAACAAATGTGATAGGATTACGCTGAATTCTTATATTAATCATAATATAGGATGACATAATCGGGTCTCTGATTGCCCTATCCTAGAAGTTTAGTAGTGCATTTTACTCGACATTTCATGCGCTATATGATGCCGCCTAGCCCAATACCCTACCAGAAATAGGAGCGACGTAAATTGAACAAATGTGATAGGATTACGCTGAATTCTTATATTAATCATAATGTAAGATGACCCAATCGGGTCTCTGATTGCCCTATCCTAGAAGTTTAGTGGTGCATTTTACTCGACATTTCATGCACTTTAAGATGCCGCCTATCCCAATACGCTATCTCAAATAGAAGCAAAGTAAATTGATCAAATGTGATAGAATTACGCAGAATTCTTATATTAACCATAAAATAATATGATCTATTCGGGTCTCTGATGGCCCTATCATAGAAGTTTAATAGTGGATATTAGTCGTCATTTCATGCGCTTTGAGGTGCCGCCTAGCCCAATACGCTATCTGAAATAGGAGCTACGTAAATTGACCAAATGTGATAGAGTTACGACGAATTCTTAAATAAACCATAATATAAGATGATCTAATCGAGTCTCTGATTGCCCTATCATAGAAGTTTAATAGTGCATTTTACTCGACATTTCATGCGCTTTAAGATGCCGCCTATCCCAAGACGCTATCTGAAATAGGAGCGACGTAAATTGAACAAATGTGAAAGAATTTCACTGAATTCTTATATTAACCATAATATAAAATGATCTAATCGGCTGTCTGTTTACCCTACCCTTGAAGTTTAATAGTGCATATTACTCGACATTTCATGCGCTTAAAGGTGCCGCATAGCCCAATACGCTATCTGAAATAGGAGCGATATAAATTGAACAAACGTGATAAAATTACGTTGAATTCTTATATTAATCTTAATTTAAAATGATCTAATCGGATCTCTGTTTGCCCTACCCTAGAAGTTTAATAGTGCATTTCACTCGTCATTTTGCGCGCTTTAAGATGCCGCCTAGCCCAATACGCTATCTGAAACAGGAGCGACCTAAGTTGAACAAATGTGATAGAATTTCGCTGAATTCTTAAATTAACCATAATATAAAATGATTTAATCGGGTCTCTGTTTGCCCTACCCTAGGAGTTTAATATTGCATTTTACTCGACATTTCATGCGCTTTAAGGTGCCGCCTAGCCCAATCCGCTATCTCAAATTGGAGATACGTAAATTCACCAAATGTGATAGAGTTACGACGAATTCTTAAATTAACCATAATATAAGATGATCTAATCAGATGGACCCTATCATAGATGTTTAATAGTGCATTTCACTCATCATTTCATGCGCTTTAAGGTGCAGCCTAGCCCGATACGCTATCTGAAATAGGAGCGACAAAAATTGAACAAATGTGTTGAATTACGCAGAATCCTTATATTAACCATAATATAATACGATCTATTCGGGCCTCTGATTGCCCTATCATAGAAGTTTAATAGTGCATTTTACTCGAGATTTCATGCGCTTTAAGATGCCACCTTGCCAATACGCTATCTGAAATAGGGCCGACGTAAATTGAACAAATGTGATAGAATTTCGCTGAATTCTTATATTAACTATAATATAAGATGACCTAATCGGGTCTCTGATTGCCCTATCATAGAAGTTTAATAGTGCATTTTACTCGTCATTTCATGCGTTTTAAGGTGCCGCCTAGCACAATATACTATCTGAAATTGGAGCTACGTAAATTGAACAAGTGTGATAGAGTTTCGCTGAATTCTTAAATTAACCATCATATAAAATGATCTAATCGGGTCTCTGTTTGCCCTACCCTAGAAGTCTAATAGTGCATTTTACTTGCCATTTCATGCGCTTTAAGATGCCGGTTTGCCCAATACGCTACCTGAAATAGGAGCGACGTAAATTGAACAAATGTGAGAGAATTTCGCTGAATTCTTATATTAACCATAATGTAAAATGATCTAATCGAATCTCTGTCCGCCCTACCCTAGAAGTTTAATAGTGCATTTTACTCGCCATTTCATCCGCTTTGAGATGCCGCTTAGGCCAATACAATATCTGAAATGTGAGCGACGCAAATTGAACAAATGTGATAGAATTTCGCTGAATTCTTATATTAACGCAAAATATAACATGATCTAATCGGGTCTCTGATTGCCCTATCATAGAAGTTTAATAGTGCATTTTACTCGCCATTCCACGCGCTTTAAGATGCCGCTTAGCCCAATACGCTATCTGAAATAAGAGGGACGTAAATTGAACAAATGTGATAGAATTTCGCTTAATTCTTATATTAACCAAAATATAAAATTATCTAATCGGGTCTCCGTTCGGCCTACCCTAGGAGTTTAATAGCGCATTTCACTCGTCATTTCATGCGCTTTAAGATGCCGCTTAGCCCAATACGCTATCTGAAATAAGAGGGACGTAAATTGAACAAATGTGATAGAATTTCGCTTAATTCTTATATTAACCAAAATATAGAATTATCTAATCGGGTCTCTGTTCGGCCTACCCTAGAAGTTTAATAGAGCATTTCACTCGTCATTTCAAGCGCTTTGAGATGCCGCTTAGCCCAATACGCTATCTGAAATAGGAGCGACGTAAATTGAACAAATGTGATAGAATTACGCTGAATTCTTATATTAACCATAATATCAAATGATCTAATCGGGTCTCTGATTGCCCTACCCTAGAAGTTTAATAGTGAATTTTACTCGCCATATCATGCGCTTTCAGATGCTGCTTAGCCCAATACGCTATCTGAAATAGGAGCGACGTAAATTGAACAAATGTGATAGAATTTCGCTGAACTCTTATATTAACCATAATATAATACGATCTATTCGGGTCTCTGATTGCCCTATCATAGAAGTTTAATAGTGCATTTTACTCGCCATTTCATGCGCTTTAAGGTGCCGCTAAGCCCAATACGCTATCTGAAATAGGAGCGACATAAATTGAACAAATGTGATAGAATTACGCAGAATTCTTATATAAACCATAATATAGAATGATCTAATCGGGTCTTTGATTGCCCTATCATAGAAGGTTAGTAGTGCATTTTACTCGACATTTCATGCGCTTTAAGGTACCGCCTAGCCCAATACGCTATCTGAAATATGGGCGACGTAAATTGAACAAATGTGATAAAATTTCGCTGAATTCTTATATTAACCATAATGTAAGATGACCTAATCGGGTCTCTGGTTGCCCTATCCGAGAAGTTTAGTAGTGTATTTTACTCGACATTTCATGCGCTTTAAGATGCCGCCTAGCCGAATACGCAATCTGAAATTGGAGCTACGTAAATTGAACAAACGTGGTAGAATTACGCAGAATCCTTATATTAACCATAATATAATACGATCTATGCGGTTCTCTGATTGCCCTATCATAGAAGTTTAATACTGCATTTTACTCGTCATTTCATGCGCCTTAAGGTGCCGCCTAGCCCAATACGCTATTTGAAATAGGAGCGATATGAATTGAACAAATGTGATAAAATTACGTTGAATTCTTATATTAACAAAAATATAAAATGATTTATTCGGGTCTCTGATTGCCCTATCATAGAAGTTTGATAGTGCATTTTACTCGCCATTTCATGCTCTTTAAGGTGCCGTTTAGCCCAATGCGCTATCTGAAATAGGAGCGTCGTAAATTGAACAAGTGTCATAGAATTAAACTGAATTCTTATATTAATCATAATATAAGATGATCTAATCGGGTCTCTGATTGCCCTATAGTAGAAGTTTCGTAGTGCATTTTACTCTACACTTCATGCGCTTTAAGATGCAGCTTAGACCAATACGCTATCTGAAATAGGGGCGACGGAAATTGTACAAATGTGATAAAATTTCGCTGAATTCTTAAATTAACCATAATATAAAATGATCTAATCGGGTCTCTGTGAGCCCTATCCGAGAAGTGTAATATTGCGTTTTACTCAACATTTCATGCGCTTTAATATGCCACCTAGCCCAATACGCTATCTGAAATATGGGCGACGTAAATTGAAGAAATGTGATAAAATTTCGCTGAATTCTTATCTTAACCGTAATGTAAAATGATCTAATCGGGTCTCTGATTGCCTTATCATAGAAGGTTAGTAGTGCATTTTACTCGTCATTCTACGCGCTTTAAGATGCCGCATAGCCCAATACGCTATCTGAAATAGGAGCCAAGTAAATTGAACAAATGTGATAGAATTTCGCTCAATTCGTATATTAACCATAATATAATACGATCTATTCGGGTCTCTGATTGCCCTATCGTAGATATTTAATAGTGCATTTTACTCGTCATTCTACGCGCTTTGAGATGCCGGTTAGCCCAAAACGCTATCTGAAATAGGAGCGACGTCAATTGAAGAAATGTGACAGAATTTCGCTGAATTCTTATATTAACCAAAACATAAAATGATCTAATCGGTTCTCTGATTGCCCTATCATAGAAGTTTGATAGTGCATTTTACTCGTCATTTCATGCGCTTTGTGGTGCCGCGTAGACCAATGCGCAATCTGAAATAAGAGCGATATAAATTGAACAAATGTGATAAAATTACGTTGTATTCTTATAGTGACATCAAAATAAAATGATCTAATCGGGTCTCTGATTGCCCTATCATAGAAGTTTAATAGTGCATTTTACTCGACATTTCATGCGCTTTAAGATGCCACCTAGCCGAATACGCTATCTGAAATAGGAGCGACGCAAATTGAACAAATGTGATAGAATTTCGCTGAATCCTTAAATGAACCATAATATAAAATGATCTTCTCGGGTGTCTGATTGCCCTATCCGAGAAGTTTAGTAGTGCAATTTACTCGACATTTTATGCACTTTAAGATGCCGCCTAGCCCAATACGCTATCTGAAATAGGAGCGACGTAAATTGAACAAATGTGATAAAATTACGCAGAATTCTTATATTAACCATAATATAATACGATCTATTGGGGTCTCTGATTGCCCTATAACAGAAGTTTAATAGTGCATGTTACTCGTCATTTCATGCGCTTTAAGGTGCCTCTTGGCCCAATACGCTATCTGAAATAGGAGCGACGTAAATTGAACAAATGTGATAGAATTTCGCTGTATTATTAAATTAACCATAATATAAAATGATCTAATCGGGTCTCTGTTTGCCCTATCATAGAAGGTTAATGGTGAATTTTACTCGTCACTTCATGCGCTTTAAGGTGCCGCATAGCCCAATACGCTACCTGAAATTGGATCTACGTAAATTGGGCAAGCGTGATAGAATTACGCAGAATTCTTATATTAACCATAATATAATACGATCTATTGGGGTCTCTGATTGCCCTATAATAGAAGTTTAATAGTGCATGTTACTCGTCATTTCATGCGCTTTAAGGTGCCGGTTGGCCCAATACGCTATCTGAAATAGGAGCGACGTAAATTGAACAAATGTGATAAAATTTCGCTTAATTCTTATATTAACCATAATATAAGATGACCTAATCGGGTCTCTGATTGCCCTAACCGAGATGTTTAGTAGTGCATTTTACTCGACATTTCATGCGCGTTAAGATGCCGCCTTGTCCAATACGCTATCTGAAATTGGAGCTACGTGAATTGAACAAACGTGATAGAATTACGCAGCATTCTTATATTAACCATAATATAATACGATCTATTCGGGTCTCCGATTGCCCTACAATACAAGCGTATTAGTGCATTTTACTCCTCATTTCATGCGCTTTAAGATGCCACATAGCCCAATACGCTATCTGAAATAGGCGCGACGTAAGTTGAACAAATGGGATAAAATTTCGCTGAATTCTTATATTAACCATAATATAAGATGAGCTAATCGGGTGTCTGATTGCCCTATCCGAGAAGTTTAATAGTGCGTTTTACTCGTCATTCTACGCGTTTTAAGATGCCGCCTAGCCCAATACGCTATCTGAAATAGGAGCGACATAAATTGAACAAATGTGATAGAATTACGCAGAATTCTTATTTTAACCATACTATATTACGATCTATTCGGGTCTCTGATTGCCCTATCATAGAAGTATAATAGTGCATTTTACTCGTCATTTCATGCGCTTTAAGGTGCCGCTTGGCCCAATACGCTATCTGAAATAGGAGCGACGTAAATTGAACAAATGTCATAGAATTTCGCTGTATTATTAAATTAACCATAATAGAAAATGATCTAATCGGGTCTCTGTTTGCTCTACCCTAGAAGTTTAATAGTGCGTTTTACTCGACATTTCATGCGCTTTAATAAGCCACCTAGCCCAATACGCTATCTGAAATAGGGGCGACGTAAATTGAACAAATGTGATAAAATTTCACTTAATTCTGATATTAACCATAATATAAGATGACCTAATCGGGTCTCTGGTTGCCCTATCCGAGATGTTTAGTAGTGCATTTTACTCGACATTTCATGCGCGTTAAGATGCCGCCATGTCCAATACGCTATCTGAAATTGGAGCTACGTAAATTGAACAAACGTGATAGAATTACGCAGAATTCTTATATTAACCATAATATAATACGATCTATTCGGGTCTCTGATTGCCCTATCATAGAAGTTTAATAGTGAATTTTACTCGTCATTTCATGCGCTTTAAGATGCCACCTAGCCCAATACGCTATCTGAAATTGGGGCGACGTAAATTGTTCAAATGTGATAAAATTTCGCTGAATTCTTATATTAACCATAATATAAGATGTCCTAATCGGGTCTCTGTTAGCCCTATCCGAGAAGTTAGAAGTGCATTTTACTCGACATTTCATGCGCTTTAAGATGCCGCCTAGCCCAATACGCTATCTGAAATAGGAGCGACATAAATTGAACAAATGTGATAGAGTTACGCAGAATTCTTATATTAACCATAATATAATACGATCTATTGGGGTCTCTGATTGCCCTATCATAGAAGATTAATAGTGCATGTTAGTCGCCATTTCATGCGTTTTAAGGTGCCGCTTGGCCCAGTACGCTATTTGAAATATGGGCGACGTAAATTGAAGAAATGTGATAAAATTTCGCTGAATCCTTATCTTGACCGTAATGTAAAATGATCTAATCGGGTCTCTGATTGCCTTATCATAGAAGGTTAGTAGTGCATTTTACTCGTCATTCCACGCGATTATAGATGCCGCCTAGCCCAATATACTATCTGAAATAGGAGCCAAGTAAATTGAACAAATGTGATAGAATTACGCAGAATTCTTATATTAATCATAATATAAAATGATCTAATCGGGTCTCTGTTTGCCCTATCATAGAAGGTTAATGGTGAATTTTACTCGTCATTTCATGCGCTTTGAGATGCCGGTTAGCCCAAAACGCTATCTGAAATAGGAGCGACGTCTATTGAATAAATGTGACAGAATTTCGCTGAATTCTTATATTAACCAAAACATAAAATGATCTAATCGGGTCTCTGATTGCCCTATCCTAGAAGTTTAATAGTGCATTTTACTCGTCATTTCATGCGCTTTAAGGTGCCGCTTAGCCCAATACGCTATCTGAAATAGGAGGGACGTAAATTGAACAAATGTGATAGAATTTCGCTGAATTCTTATTTTAACCATAATATAGAATGATCTAATCGGGTCTCTGATTGCCCTATCATAGAAGTTTAGTAGTGCATTTTACTCGACATTTCATGCGCTTTAAGAAGCCGCCTCGCCCAATACGCTATCTGAAATGGAGTCGACGTAAATTGAACAAATGTGATAGAATTACGCAGAATTCTTATATTAACCATAATATAAGATGACCTAATCGGGTCTCTGATTGCCCTATCCGAGAAGTTTAGTTGTGCGTTTTACTCGATATTTCATGCGCTCTAAGATGCCGCCGAGTCCAATGCGCTATCTGAAATTGTAGCTACGTAAATTGAGCAAACGTGATAGAATTACGCAGAATTCTCATATTAACCATAGTATAACACGATCTATTCGGGTCTCTGATTGCCCTATCATAGAAGTTTAATAGTGCATTTTACTCGTCATTTCATGCGCTTTAAGGTGCCGCCTAGCCCAATACGCTATCTGAAATAGGAGCGACATAAATAGAAAAAATGTGATAGAATTTCGCTGAATTCTTAGATTAACCATAATATAATACGATCTATTCGGGTCTCTGATTGCCCTATCGTAGAAGTTTAATAGTGCATTTTACTCGACATTTCATGCGCTTTAAGATGCCGCCTAGCCCAATACGCTATCTGAAATTGGAGCTAGGTAAATTGGACAAACGTGATAGAATTACGCAGAATTCTTATATGAACCAGAATGTAGAATGATCTAATCGGGGCTTTGATTGCCCTATCATAGAAGGTTAGTAGTGCATTTTACTCGTCATTCTACGCGCTTTAAGATGCCGCCTTGCCCAATACGCTATCTGCAATAGGAGCGACGTAAATAGAACAAATGTGATAGAATTTCGCTCAATTCTTATATTAACCATAATATAATACGATCTATTCGGGTCTCTGATTGCCCTATCATAGAAGATTAATAGTGCATGTTACTCGCCATTTCATGCGTTTTAAGGTGCCGCTTGGCCCAGTACGCTATTTGAAATATGGGCGACGTAAATTGAAGAAATGTGATAAAATTTCGCTGAATTCTTATCTTAACCGTAATGTAAAATGATCTAATCGGGTCTCTGATTGCCTTATCACAGAGGGTTAGTAGTGCATTTTACTCGTCATTCCACGCGCTTAAAGATGCCGCCTAGCCCAATATACTATCTGAAATAGGAGCCAAGTAAATTGAACAAATGTGATAGAATTACGCAGAATTCTTATATTAATCATAATATAAAATGATCTAATCGGGTCTCTGTTTGCTCTATCATAGAAGATTAATGGTGGATTTTACTCGTCATTTCATGCGCTTTGAGATGCCGGTTAGCCCAAAACGCTATCTGAAATAGGAGCGACGTCAATTGAACAGCTGTGACAGAATTTCGCTGAATTCTTATATTAACCAAAACATAAAATGATCTAATCGGGTCTCTGATTGCCCTATCATAGAAGTTTAATAGTGCATTTTACTCGTCATTTCATGCGCTTTAAGGTGCCGCTTAGCCCAATACGCTATCTGAAATAGGAGGGACGTAAATTGAACAAATGTGATAGAATTTCGCTGAATTCTTATTTTAACCATAATATAGAATGATCTAATCGGGTCTCTGATTGCCCTATCATAGAAGTTTAGTAGTGCATTTTACTCGACATTTCATGCGCTTTAAGATGCCGCCTCGCCCAATACGCTATCTGAAATAGAGGCGACGTAAATTGAACAAATGTGATAGAATTACGCAGAATTCTTATATTAACCACAATATAAGATGACCTAATCGGGTCTCTGATTGCCCTATCCGAGAAGTTTAGTAGTGCATTTTACTCGATATTTCATGCGCTCTAAGATGCCGCCTAGTCCAATGCGCTATCTGAAATTGTAGCTACGTAAATTGAGCAAACGTGATAGAATTACGCAGAATTCTTTTATTAACCATAATATAATACGATCTATTCGGGTCTCTGATTGGCCTATCATAGAAGTTCAATACAGCATTTTACTCGTCATTTCATGCGGTTTAAGGTGCCGCCTAGCCCATTACGCTATCTGAAATAGGAACGACATAAATAGAACAAATGTGATAGAATTACGCAGGATTCTTATATTAACCAGAATATAGAATGATCTAATCGGGGCTTTGATTGCCCTATCATAGAAGGTTAGTAGTGCATTTTACTCGTCATTCTACGCGCTTTAAGATGCCGCCTAGCCCAATACGCTATCTGCAATAGGAGCAACGTAAATTGAACAAATGTGATAGAATTTCGCTGAATTCTTAAATTAACCATAATATAAAATGATCTAATCGGGTCTCTGTTTGCCCTACCCAAGAAGTTTAATAGTGCGTTTTGCTCGACATTTCATGCGCTTTAAGGTGCCGCTTAGCCCAATACGCTATTTGAAATAGGGGCGACGTAAATTGAACAAATGTGATAAAATTTCGCTAAATTCTTATATTAACCATAATATAATACGATCTATTCGGGTCTCTGATTGCCCTATCATAGAAGTTTAATAGTGCATTTTACTCGACATTTCATGCGCTTTAAGGTGCCGTTTAGCCCAATACGCTATCTGAAATAGGGGCGACGTAAATTGAACAAATGTGATAGAGTTACGCAGAATTCTTATATTAAACATAATATAATACGATCTATTGGGGTCTCTGATTGCCTTATCATAGAAGGTTAGTAGTGCATTTTACTCGTCATTCCACGCGCTTAAAGATGCCGCCTAGCCCAATATACTAAATGAAATAGGAGCCAAGTAAATTGAACAAATGTGATAGAATTACGCAGAATTCTTATAATAACCATAATATAAGATGACCTAATCGGGTCTCTGATTGCCCTATCCGAGAAGTTTAGTAGCGCATTTTACTCGATATTTCATGCGCTCTAAGATGCCGCCTAGTCCAATGCGCTATCTGAAATTGTAGCTACGTAAATTGAGCAAACGTGTTAGAATTACGCAGAATTCTTATATTAACCATAGTATAACACGATCTATTCGGGTCTCTGATTGCCCTATCATAGAAGTTTAATAGTGCATTTTACTCGTCATTTCATGCGCTTTAAGGTGCCGCCTAGCCCAATACGCTATCTGAAATAGGAGCGACATAAATAGAACAGATGTGATAGAATATCGCTGAATTCTTAAATTAACCATAATATAATACGATCTTTCGGGTCTCTGATTGCCCTATCGTAGAAGTTTAATAGTGCATTTTACTCGACATTTCATGTGCTTTAAGATGCCGCCTAGCCCATTACGCTATCTGAAATTGGAGCTACGTAAATTGAACAAACGTGATAGAATTACGCAGAATTCTTATATTAACCATAATATAATACGATCTATTCGGGTCTCTGATTGCCGTATCATAGAAGTTTAATAGTGCATTTTCCTCGTCATTTCATGCGCTTTAAGGTGCCGCCTAACCCAATACGCTATCTGAAATAGGAGCGATATAAATAGAACAAGTGAGATAGAATTACGCAGGATTCTTATATTAACAAGAATATAGAATGATCTAATCGGGTCTTTGATTGCCCTATCATAGAAGGTTAGCAGTGCGTTTTACTCGTCATTCTACGCGTTTTAAGATGCCGCCTAGCCGAATACGCTATCTGAAATAGGAGCGACATAAATTGAACAAATGTGATAGAATTACGCAGAATTCTTATATTAACCATAATATAATACGATCTATTCGGGTCTCTGATTGCCCTAAAATAGAAGTTTAATAGTGCATTTTAATCGTCATTTCATGCGCTTTAAGTTGCCACCTAGCCCAATACGGTATCTGAAATAGGCGCGACGTAAATTGAACAAATGTGATAAAATTTCGCTGAATTCTTATATTAACCATAATATAAGATGACCTAATCGGGTCTATGTTAGCCCTATCCGAGAAGTTTAGTAGTGCATTTTATTCGACATTTCATGCGCTTTATGATGCCGCCTAGCCCAATACGCTATCTGAAATTGGAGCTACGTAAATTGAACAAGTGTGATGGAGTTTCGCTGAATTTTTAAATTAACCATACTATAATACGATCTATTCGGGCCTCTGATTGCCCTATCGTAGAAGTATAATAGTGCATTTTACTCGTCATTTCATGCGCTTTAAGGTGCCGCCTAGCCCAATAAGCTATCTGAAATAGGAGCGACATAAATAGAACAAATGTGAAAGAATTTCGCTGAATTCTTAAATTAACCATAATATAATACGATCTATTCGAGTCTCTGATTGCCCTATCGTAGAAGTTTAATAGTGCATGTTACTCGACATTTCATGCGCTTTAAGATGCCGCCTAGCCCAATACGCAATCTGAAATTGGAGCTACGTAAATGGAACAAACGTGATAGAAATACGCAGAATTCTTATATGAACCCGAATATAGAATGATCTAATCGGGGCTTTGATTGCCCTATCATAGAAGGTTAGTAGTGCATTTTACTCGACATTTCATGCGCTTTAAGATGCCGCCTCGCCCAATACGCTATCTGAAATAGAGGCGACGTAAATTGAACAAATGTGATAGAATTACGCAGAATTCTTATATTAACCATAATATAAGATGACCTAATCGGGTCTCTGATTGCCCTAAAATAGAAGTTTAATAGTGCATTTTACTCGTCATTTCATGCGCTTTAAGGTGCCGCTTAGCACAATACGCTATCTGAAATAGGAGCGACGTAAATTGAACAAATGTGATAGGATTACGCAGAATTCTTATATTAACCATAATATAATAGGATCTATTGGGGTCTCTGATTGCCCTATCATAGAAGTTTAATAGTGCATTTTACTCGACATTTCATGCGCTTTAAGATGCCGTCTAGCCCAATACGCTATCTGAAATTGGAGCTACGTAAATTGAACAAATGTGATAGAATTTCGCTGAATTCTTATTTTAACCATATTATAGAATGATCTAACCGGGTCTCTGATTGCCCTATCTTAGAAGTTTAATAGTGCATTTTGCTCGCCATTTCATGCGCTTTAAGGTGCCGCTTAGCCCAATACGCTATCTGAAATAGGAGGGACGTAAATTGAACAAATGTGATAGAATTTCGCTGAATTCTTATTTTAACCATAATATAGAATGATCTAATCGGGTCTCTGATTGCCCTATCATAGAAGTTTAGTAGTGCATTTTACTCGACATTTCATGCGCTTTAAGATGCCGCCTCGCCCAATACGCTATCTGAAATAGAGGCGACGTAAATTGAACAAATGTGATAGAATTACGCAGAATTCTTATAATAACCATAATATAAGATGACCTAATCGGGTCTCTGATTGCCCTATCCGAGAAGTTTAGTAGCGCATTTTACTCGATATTTCATGCGCTCTAAGATGCCGCCTAGTCCAATGCGCTATCTGAAATTGTAGCTACGTAAATTGAGCAAACGTGTTAGAATTACGCAGAATTCTTATATTAACCATAGTATAACACGATCTATTCGGGTCTCTGATTGCCCTATCATAGAAGTTTAATAGTGCATTTTACTCGTCATTTCATGCGCTTTAAGGTGCCGCCTAGTCCAATACGCTATCTGAAATAGGAGCGACATAAATAGAACAAATGTGATAGAATATCGCTGAATTCTTAAATTAACCATAATATAATACGATCTTTCGGGTCTCTGATTGCCCTATCGTAGAAGATTAATAGTGCATTTTACTCGACATTTCATGCGCTTTGAGATGCCGGTTAGCCCGAAACGCTACCTGAAATAGGGGCGACGTAAATTGAACAAATGTGATAGAATTACGCAGAATTCTTATATTAACCATAATATAAGATGACCTAATCGGGTCTCTGATTGCCCTAAAATAGAAGTTTAATAGTGCATTTTACTCGTCATTTCATGCGCTTTAAGGTGCCGCTTAGCACAATACGCTATCTGAAATAGGAGCGACGTAAATTGAACAAATGTGATAGGATTACGCAGAATTCTTATATTAACCATAATATAATAGGATCTATTGGGGTCTCTGATTGCCCTATCATAGAAGTTTAATAGTGCATTTTACTCGACATTTCATGCGCTTTAAGATGCCGTCTAGCCCAATACGCTATCTGAAATTGGAGCTACGTAAATTGAACAAACGTGATAGAATTACGCAGAATTCTTATATGAACCCGAATATAGAATGATCTAATCGGGGCTTTGATTGCCCTATCATAGAAGGTTATTAGTGCATTTTACTCGTCATTCTACGCGCTTTAAGATGCCGCCTAGCCCAATACGCTATCTGCAAAAGGAGCGACGTAAATTGAACAAATGTGATAGAATTTCGCTCAATTCGTATATTAACCATAATATAATACGATCTATTCGGGTCTCTGATTGCCCTATCGTAGAAGTTTAATAGTGCATTTTACTCGTCATTCTACGCGCTTTGAGATGCCGGTTAGCCCAAAACGCTATCTGAAATAGGAGCGACGTCAATTGAAGAAATGTGACAGAATTTCGCTGAATTCTTATATTAACCAAAACATAAAATGATCTAATCGGTTCTCTGATTGCCCTATCGTAGAAGTTTAATAGTGCATTTTACTCGTCATTCTACGCGCTTTGAGATGCCGCCTAGCGCAATACGCTATCTGAAATTGGAGCTACGTAAATTGAACAAATGTGATAGAATTTCGCTCAATTATTATATTAACCATAATATAATACGATCTATTCGGGTCTCTGATTGCCCTATCATAGAAGTTTAATAGTGCATTTTACTCGACATTTCATGCGCTTTAAGATGCCACCTAGCCCAATACGCTATCTGAAATAGGAGCGACGCAAATTGAACAAATGTGATAGAATTTCGCTGAATCCTTAAATGAACCATAATATAAAATGATCTTCTCGGGTGTCTCATTGCCCTATCCGAGAAGTTTAGTAGTGCATTTTACTCGACATTTTATGCACTTTAAGATGCCGCCTAGCCCAATACGCTATCTGAAATTGGAGCTACGTAAATTGAACAAATGTGATAGAATTTCGCTCAATTATTATATTAACCATAATGTAATACGATCTATTCGGGTCTCTGATTGCCCTATCATAGAAGTTTAATAGTGAATTTTACTCGTCATTTCGTGCGCTTTAAGATGCCACCTAGCCCAATACGCTATCTGAAATAGGGGCGACGTAAATTGTTCAAATGTGATAAAATTTCGCTGAATTCTTATATTAACCATAATATAAGATGTCCTAATCGGGTCTCTGTTAGCCCTATCCGAGAAGTTTAGAAGTGCATTTTACTCGACATTTCATGCGCTTTAAGATGCCGCCTAGCCCAATACGCTATCTGAAATAGGAGCGACATAAATTGAACAAATGTGATAGAGTTACGCAGAATTCTTATATTAACCATAATATAATACGATCTATTGGGGTCTCTGATTGCCCTATCATAGAAGATTGATAGTGCATGTTAGTCGCCATTTCATGCGTTTTAAGGTGCCGCTTGGCCCAGTACGCTATTTGAAATATGGGCGACGTAAATTGAAGAAATGTGATAAAATTTCGCTGAATTCTTATCTTAACCGTAATGTAAAATGATCTAATCGGGTCTCTGATTGCCCTATCATAGAAGATTAATAGTGCATGTTACTCGCCATTTCATGCGTTTTAATGTGCCGCTTGGCCCAGTACGCTATTTGAAATATGGGCGACGTAAATTGAAGAAATGTGATAAAATTTCGCTGAATTCTTATCTTAACCGTAATGTAAAATGATCTAATCGGGTCTCTGATTGCCTTATCATAGAAGGTTAGTAGTGCATTTTACTCGTCATTCCACGCGCTTAAAGATGCCGCCTAGCCCAATATACTATCTGAAATAGGAGCCAAGTAAATTGAACAAATGTGATAGAATTACGCAGAATTCTTATATTAATCATAATATAAGATGATCTAATCGGGTCTCTGTTTGCTCTATCATAGAAGATTAATGGTGGATTTTACTCGTCATTTCATGCGCTTTGAGATGCCTGTTAGCCCAAAACGCTATCTGAAATAGGAGCGACGTCAATTGAACAAATGTGACAGAATTTCGCTGAATTCTTATATTAACCAAAACATAAAATGATCTAATCGGGTCTCTGATTGCCCTATCATAGAAGTTTAATAGTGCATTTTACTCGTCATTTCATGCGCTTTAAGGTGCCGCCTAGCCCAATACGCTATCTGCAATAGGAGCGACGTAAATTGAACAAATGTGATAGAATTTCGCTGAATTCTTAAATTAACCATAATATAAAATGATATAATCGGGTCTCTGTTTGCCCTACCCGAGAAGTTTAATAGTGCGTTTTGCTCGACATTTCATGCGCTTTAAGGTGCCGCTTAGCCCAATACGCTATTTGAAATAGGGGCGACGTAAATTGAACAAATGTGATAAAATTTCGCTAAATTCTTATATTAACCATAATATAATACGATCTATTCGGGTCTCTGATTGCCCTATCATAGAAGTTTAATAGTGCATTTTACTCGACATTTCATGCGCTTTAAGGTGCCGTTTATCCCAGTACGCTATCTGAAATAGGAACGACATAAATAGAACAAATGTGATAGAATTACGCAGGATTCTTATATTAACCAGAATATAGAATGATCTAATCGGGGATTTGATTGCCCTATCATAGAAGGTTAGTAGTGCATTTTACTCGTCATTCTACGCGCTTTAAGATGCCGCCTAGCCCAATACGCTATCTGCAATAGGAGCGACGTAAATTGAACAAATGTGATAGAATTTCGGTGAATTCTTAAATTAACCATAATATAAAATGATCTAATCGGGTCTCTGATTTCCCTATCATAGAAGTTTGATAGGGCGTTTTACTCGACATTTCATGCGCTTTAAGGTGCCGCCTAGCCCGATACGCTATCTGAAATTGGAGCTACGTAAATTGAACAAGTGTGATGGAGTTTCGCTGAATTTTTAAATTAACCATAATATAAAATGATCTAATCTGGTGTCTGTTTGCCCTACCCTGGAAGTTTAATAGTGCATTTTACGCATCGATTCATGTGCTTTACGATTCCACCGACCACAATACGCTATCTGAAATAGGGGCGACGTAAATTGAACAAATGTGGTTCAATTACATTGCATTCTTATACTAACCATAATATAAAATGATCTAATCGGGTTTCCGATTGCCCTATCATAGAAGTTTAATAGTGCATCTTAATCGACATTTCATGCCCTTTAAGATTCTGCTTAGCCCAATACGCTATCGGATATAGGAGCGACGGAAATTGAATAAATGTGGTTCAATTACGCTGCATTCTTATATTAACCATAATATAAAATGATCTAATCGGGTCTCCGATTGCACTATCATAGAAGTATAATAGTGCATTTTGCTCGTCATTTCATGCTCTTTAAGGTGCCGTCTATCCCAATACGCTATCTGAAATTGGAGCTACGTAAATTGACCAAATGTGATAGAGTTACGACGAATTCTTAGATTAAACATAATATAAGATGATCTAATCGGGTCTCTGATTGCCCTATCATAGAAGTTTAATAGTTCATTTTGTTCGGCATTTCATGCGCTTTAAGGTGCCGCTAAGCCCAATCCGCTATCTGAAATTGGAGCTGCGTAAATTGAACAAATGTGATTGAATTTCGCTGAATTCTTATATTAATCATAATATAAAATGATCTACTCGGGTCTCTGTTTGCCCTATCATAGAAGGTTAATGGTGAATTTTACTCGTCATTTCATGCGCTTTGAGATGCCGGTTAGCACAAAACGCTATCTGAAATAGGAGCGACGTCTATTGAACAAATGTGACAGAATTTCGCTGAATTCTTATATTAACCAAAACATAAAATGATCTAATCGGGTCTCTGATTGCCCTATCATAGAAGCTTAATAGTGCATTTTACTCGTCATTTCATGCGCTTTAAGGTGCCGCTTAGCCCAATACGCTATCTGAAATAGGAGGGACGTAAATTGAACAAATGTGATAGAATTTCGCTGAATTCTTATTTCAACCATAATATAGAATGATCTAATCGGGTCTCTGATTGCCCTATCATAGAAGTTTAGTAGTGCATTTTACTCGACATTTCATGCGCTTTAAGAAGCCGCCTCGCCCAATACGCTATCTGAAATGGTGGCGACGTAAATTGAACAAATGTGATAGAATTACGCAGAATTCTTATATTACCCATAATATAAGATGACCTAATCGGGTCTCTGATTGCCCTATCCGAGAAGTTTAGTGGTGCGTTTTACTCGATATTTCATGCGCTCTAAGATGCCGCCTAGTCCAATGCGCTATCTGAAATTGTAGCTACGTAAATTGAGCAAACGTGATAGAATTACGCAGAATTCTCATATTAACCATAGTATAACACGATCTATTCGGGTCTCTGATTGCCCTAACATAGAAGTATAATAGTGCATTTTACTCGTCATTTCATGCGCTTTAAGGTGCCGCTTAGCCCAATACGCTATCTGAAATAGGAGCGACGTAAATTGAACAAATGTGATAGGATTACGCAGAATTCTTATATTAACCATAATATAATACGATCTATTGGGGTCTCTGATTGCCCTATCATAGAAGTTTAATAGTGCATTTTACTCGTCATTTCATGTGCTTTAAGGTGCCGCCTAGCCCAATACGCTATCTGAAATAGGAGCGACAGAAATAGAACAAATGTGATATAATTTCGCTGAATTCTTAAATTAACCATAATATAATACGATCTATTCGAGGCTCTGATTGCCCTATCGTAGAAGTTTAATAGTGCATGTTACTCGACATTTCATGCGCTTTAAGATGCCGCCTAGCCCAATACGCTATCTGAAATTGGAGCTACGTAAATTGAACAAACGTGATAGAAATACGCAGAATTCTTATATGAACCAGAATATAGAATGATCTAATCGGGGCTTTGATTGCCCTATCATAGAAGGTTAGTAGTGCATTTTACTCGTCATTCTACGCGCTTTAAGATGCCGCCTAGCCCAATACGCTATCTGCAATAGGAGCGACGTAAATAGAACAAATGTGATAGAATTACGCAGAATTCTTATATTAACCATACTATAATACGATCTATTCGGGTCTCTGATTGCCCTATCATAGAAGTATAATAGTGCATTTTACTCGTCATTTCATGCGCTTTAAGGTGCCGCCTAGCCCAATACGCTATCTGCAATAGGAGCGACGTAAATTGAACAAATGTGATAGAATTTCGTTCAATTCTTATATTAACCATAACATAATACGATCTATTCGGGTCTCTGATTGCCCTATCGTAGAAGTTTAATAGTGCATGTTACTCGTCATTTCATGCGCTTTGAGATGCCGGTTAGCCCAAAACGCTATCTGAAATAGGGGCGACGTAAATTGAAGAAATGTGATAAAATTTCGCTGAATTCTTATATTACCCATAATATAAGATGTCCTAATCGGGTCTCTGTTAGCCCTATCCGAGAAGTTTGGTAGTGCATTTTACTCGACATTTCATGCGCTTTATGATGCCGCCTAGCCCAATACGCTATCTGAAATTGGAGCTACGTAAATTGAACATACGTGATAGAATTACGCAGAATTCTTTTATTAACCATAATATAATACGATCTATTCGGGTCTCTGATTGCCGTATCATAGAAGTTTAATAGTGCATTTTACTCGTCATTTCATGCGCTTTAAGGTGCCGCCTAACCCAATACGCTATCTGAAATAGGAGCGACATAAATAGAACAAGTGAGATAGAATTACGCAGGATTCTTATATTAACAAGAATATAGGATGATCTAATCGGGTCTTTGATTGCCCTATCATAGAAGGTTAGCAGTGCGTTTTCATCATCATTCTACGCGTTTTAAGATGCCGCCTAGCCCAATACGCTATCTGAAATAGGAGCGACATAAATTGAACAAATGTGATAGAATTACGCAGAATTCTTATATTAACCATAATATAATACGATCTATTCGAGTCTCTGATTGCCCTAAAATAGAAGTTTAATAGTGCATTTTAATCGTCACTTCATGTGCTTTAAGTTGCCACCTAGCCCAATACGCTATCTGAAATAGGCGCGACGTAAATTGAACAAATGTGATAAAATTTCGCTGAATTCTTATATTAACCATAATATAAGATGACCTAATCGGGTCTATGTTAGCCCTATCCGAGAAGTTTAGTAGTCCATTTTACTCGACATTTCATGCGCTTTATGATGCCGCCTAGCCCAATACGCTATCTGAAATTGGAGCTACGTAAATTGAACATACGTGATAGAATTACGCAGAATTCTTTTATTAACCATAACATAATACGATCTATTCGGGTCTCTGGCTGCCCTATCATAGAAGTTTAATAGTGCATTTTACTCGTCATTTCATGCGCTTTAAGGTGCCGCCTAGCCCAGTACGCTGTCTGAAATAGGAACGACATAAATAGAACAAATGTGATAGAATTACGCAGGATTCTTATATTAACCAGAATATAGAATGATCTAATCGGGGATTTGATTGCCCTATCATAGAAGTTTAATAGTGCGTTTTACTCGACATTTCATGCGCTTTAAGGTGCCGCCTAGCCCGATACGCTATCTGAAATTGGAGCTACGTAAATTGAACATGTGTGATGGAGTTTCGCTGAATTTTTAAATTAACCATAATATAAAATGATCTAATCTGGTGTCTGTTTGCCCTACCCTGGAAGTTTAATAGTGCATTTTACGCATCGTTTCATGTGCTTTACGATGCCACCGAGCACAATACGCTATCTGAAATAGGGGCGACGTAAATTGAACAAATGTGATAAAATTACGCTGAATTCTTATACTAGCAATAATATAAAATGATATAATCGGTTCTCTGATTGCCCTATCAAAGAAGTTTAGTAGTGCATTTTACTCGTCATTTCATGCGCTGTACCGTGCCGCCTATCCCAATACGCTATCTGAAATTGACGTTACGTAAATTAAACAAATGTGATAGCGTTACGACGAATTCTTAAATTAACCATAATATACGATGATCTAATCGGGTCTCTGATTGCCCTATCCTAGACGTTTTGTAGTGCATTTTACTCGACATTTCACGCGCTTTAAGATGCCGCGTAGACCAATACGCTATCTGAAATAGGAGCGACGTAAATTGAACAAATGTGGTTCAATTACATTGCATTCTTATACTAACCATAATATAAAATGATCTAATCGGGTTTCCGATTGCCCTATCATAGAAGTTTAATAGTGCATCTTAATCGACATTTCATGCCCTTTAAGATTCTGCTTAGCCCAATACGCTATCGGAAATAGGAGCGACGGAAATTGAATAAATGTGGTTCAATTACGCTGCATTCTTATATTAACCATAATATAAAATGATCTAATCGGGTCTCCGATTGCACTATCATAGAAGTATAATAGTGCATTTTGATCGTCATTTCATGCTCTTTAAGGTGCCGTCTATCCCAATACGCTATCTGAAATTGGAGCTACGTAAATTGACCAAATGTGATAGAGTTACGACGAATTCTTAGATTAAACATAATATAATATGATCTAATCGGGTCTCTGATTGCCCTATCATAGAAGTTTAATAGTTCATTTTGTTCGGCATTTCATGCGCTTTAAGGTGCCGCTAAGCCCAATCCGCTATCTGAAATTGGAGCTGCGTAAATTGAACAAATGTGATAGAATTTCGCTGAATTCTTATATTAACCATAATATAATATCATCTAATCGGGTCGCTGATTGCCCTATCGAAGTAGTTCAGTAGTGCATTTTACACGTCATTTCATGCGCTCTAAGGTGCCGTCTAGCGCAATCCGCTTTCTGAAATAGGAGCGACGTAAATTGAACAAATGCGATAGAATTTCGCTGAATTCTTAAATTAACCATAATATAAAATGATGTAATCGGGTCTCTGATTGCCCTATCATAGAAGGTTAGTAGTGCATTTTACTCGACTTTCCACGCGCTTTAAGATGCCGCCTAACCCAATACGCTATCTAAAATAGGAGCGACGTAAATTGAACAAATGTGATAGAATTATGCAGAATTCTTATATTAATCATAATATACAATGATCTAAACGGGTCTCTGCTTGCCCTATCATATAAGTTTAATAGTGCATTTTACTAGTCATTTCATGCGCTTTAAGATGCCGCTTAGCCCAATACGCTATCTGAAATAGGAGCGACGTAAATTGAACAAATGTGATAGAATTTCGCTGAATTCTTATATTAACCATAATATAAAATGATCTAATCGGGTCTCTGATTGCCCTATCATAGCAGGTTAGTAGTGCATTTTACTCGTCTTTCCACGCGCTTTAAGATGCCGCCTAACCCAATACGCTATCTAAAATAGGAGCGACGTAAATTGAACAAATGTGATAGAATTTCGCTGAATTCTTATATTAACCATAATATAAAATGATCTAATCGGGTCTCTGATTGCCCTATCGTAGAAGGTTAGTAGTGTATTTTACTCGTCATTCCACGCGCTTTAAGATGCCGCCTAGCGCAATACGATATCTGAAATAGGAGCCACGTAAATTGAACAAATGTGATAGTATTTCGCTGAATTGTTAAATTAACCATAATATAAAATGATCTAATCGTGTCTGTGATTGCCCTATCAAAGAAGTTTGATAGTGCATTTTACTCGTCATTTCATGCGCTTTAAGGTGCCGCCTAGACCAATGCGCTATCTGAAATTGGAGCTACGTAAATTGAACAAATGTGATAGAGTTACGACGAATTCTTAAATTAACCATAATATAAAATGATCTCTTCGGGTCTCTGATTGCCCTATCAAAGAAGGTTAACAGTGCATTTTACTCGTCATTCCACGCGCTTTAAGATGCCGTCTATCCCAATACCCTATCTGAAATAGGGGCGACGTGATTTGGACAAATGTGATAGAGTTACGCTGAATTCTGAAATTAACCATAATATAAGATGACCTAATCGGGTCTGTGATTGCCCTATCCTAGAAGTTTAGTAGTGTATGCTAGTCGACATTTCATGCGCTTTAAGATTCCGGTTAGCCCAATAAACTACCTGAAATAGGAGCGACGTGAATTGAACAAATGTGATAGAATTACGCAGAATTCTTATATTAACCATAATTTAAAATGATCTAATCGGGTCTCTGATTGTCCTATCATAGAAGTTTAATAGTGCATTTTACTCCTCATTTCATGCGCTTTAAGATGCCACCTAGCCCAATACGCAATCTGAAATAGAGGCGACGTAAATTGAACAAATGTGATAAAATTACGTTGAATTCTTATATTAACAATAATATAAAATGATCTAATCGGGTCTCTGATTGCCCTATCATAGAAGTTTAACAGTGCATTTTACTCGACATTGCATGCGCTTTAAGATGCTACCTAGTCCAATACGCTATCTGAAATAGGGGCTACGTAAATTGAACAAATGTAATAAAATTACATTGAATTCTTATATTATCAATAATATAAAATGATCTAATCGGGTCTCTGATTGCCCTATCATAGAAGTTTAATAGTGCATTTTACTCCTCATTTCATGCGCTTTAAGATGCCACCTAGCCCAATACGCTATCTGAAATAGGGGCGACGTAAATTGAACAAATGTGATAAAATTACGTTGAATTCTTATATTAACAATAATATAAAATGATCTAATCGGGTCTCTGATTGCCCTATCATAGAAGTTTTATAGTGCATTTTAGTCGTCATTTCATGCGCTTTAAGGTGCCGCTTAGTCCAATACGCTATCTGAAATAGGAGCGACGTAAATTGAACAAATGTGATAGAATTTCGCTGAATTCTTATATTAAACATAATATAAGATGAACTAATCGGCTCTCTGATTGCCCTATCCGAGAAGTTTAGCAGTGCGTTTTACTCGTCACTTCATGCGCTTTAAGGTGCCGCCTAGTCCTATACGCTATCTGAAATAGGAGCGACATAAATTGAACAAATGTGATAGAATTACGCAGAATTCTTATATTAATCATAATATAATACCACCAATTCGGGTCTCTGATTGCCCTACCCTAGAAGTTTAACAGTGCATTTTACTCGACATTTCATGCGCTTTAAGATTCCGCCTAGCCCAATATGCTACCTGAAATAGGAGCGACGTAAATTGAACAAATGTGATAGAATTACGCTGAATTCATATATTAACCATAATATAAAATGATCTAATCGGGTCTCTGATTGCCCTATCATCGAAGTTTAATAGTGCATTTTACTCCTCATTTCATGCGCTTTAAGATGCCACCTAGCCCAATACGCTATCTGAAATAGGGGCGACGTAAATTGAACAAATGTGATAAAATTACGTTGAATTCTTATATTAACAATAATATAAAATGATATAATCGGGTCTCTGAGAGCCCTATCATATAAGGTTCGTAGTGCATTTTACTCGATATTCCATAAGCTTTAAGATGCCGCCTATCCCAATACGCTATCTGAAATAAGAGCGACGTAAATTGAACAAATGTGATAGAGTTTCGCTGAATTCTTACATTAACCATAATATAAAATGATCTAATCGGGTCTCTGTTTTCCCTAGCCTAGAAGTCTAATAGTTCATTTTACTCGTCACTTCATGCGCATTAAGGTGCCACTTAGCCCAATACGCTATCTGAAATAGGAGCGACGTAAATTGAACAAATGTGATACAATTTCGCTGAATTCTTATATTAGCCATAATATAAAATGATGTAATCGGGTCTCCGATTGCCCTATCATAGAAGGTTAGTAGTGCATTTTGCTCGGCATTCCACGCGCTTTAAGATTCCGCCTAGCCCAATACGCTATCTGAAATAGGGGCGACGTAAATTGAACAAATGTGATAAAATTACGCGGAATTCTTATATTAACAATAATATAAAACGATCTAAACGGGTCTCTGATTGCCCTATCATAGAAGTTTCATAGTTCATTTTACTCGCCATTACATGCGTTTTAAGGTGCCACTTAGCCCAATACGCTATCTGAAATAGGAGCGACGTAAATTAAGCAAATGTGATAGAATTACGCATAATTCTTATAATAACCATAATATAAAATGATCTAAACGGGTCTATGATTGCCCTTTCATAGAAGCTTAATAGTGCATTTTACTCGTCATTTCATGCGCTTTAAGGTGCCGCCTCGCCCAATACGCTATCTGAAATAGGAGCGACGCAAATTGAACAAAGGTGATAGAATTACACTGAATTCTTATATTAATCATAATATGAGATGATCTAATCGGGTCTCTGATTGCCCTATCCTAGAAGTTTAGCAGTGCATTTTACTCGAAATTTCATGCGCTTTAAGATGCCGCTTAGCCCAATACGCTATCTGAAATAGGAGCGACATCAATTGAACAAATGTGATAAAATTACGTTGAATTCTTATATTAACAATACTTTAAAATGATCTAATCGGGGCTCTGATTGCCCCACCCGAGAAGTGTAGTAGTGCATTGTACTCGACATTTTATGCGCTTTAAGATGCCGCCTCGCCCAATACGCTATATGAAGTTGGAGCGACGTAAATTGAACAAATGTGATAGAATTTCGCTGAATTCTTATATTAACCATAATATAAAATGATGTAATGGGGTCTCTGATTACCCTATCAAAGAAGTTCAGTAGTGCATTTTACTCGACATTTCATGCGCTTTAATATGCCGCCTCGCCCAATACGCTATCTGAAATAGGAGCGACGTAAATTGAACAAATGTGATAGGGTTACGCAGAATTCTTATATTAACCATAATATAAAATTATCTAATCGGGTCTCTGATTGCCCTATCAAAGAAGTTTAGTAGTGCATTTTACTCGTCATTTCATGCGCTTTAAGATGCCACCTAGCCCAATACGCTATCTGAAATAGCAGCGACGTAAATTGAACAAATGTGATAGAATTTCACTGAATTCTTATATTAACCATAATATAAAATGATATAATCGGGTCTCTGATGGCCCTATCCGAGAAGTTTAGTAGTGCATTTTACTCGACATTTCATGCGCTTTCGGATGCTGCCTAAGCCAATAAGCTATCTGAAATTGGAGCTACGTAAATTGAACAAACGTGATAGAATTACGCAGAAATCTTATATTAACCATAATATCGAATGATCTAATCGGGTCTTTGATTGTCCTATCATAGAAGGTTAGTAGTGCATTTTTCTCGTCATTCTACGCTCTTTAAGTTGCCGCCTAGCCCAATACGCTATCTGAAATAGGAACGACGTAAATTGAACAAATGTGATAGAATTTCGCTCAATTCTTAAATGAACCATAATATAAAATGATCTAATCGGGTGTCTGTTTGCCCTACCCTAGGAGTTTTAGAGTGCATATTACTCGCCATTTCATGCGCTTTAGGATGCCACCTAGCCCAATACGCTATCTGAAATAGGGGCGACGTAAATTGCACAAATGTGATAAAATTTCGCTGAATTCTTATATTAACCATAATATAAGACGACCTAATCGGGTCTCTGATTGCCCTATCCGAGAAGTTTGGTAGTGCATTTTACTTTACATTTCATGCGCTTTAAGATGCTGCCTAGCCCAATACGCTATCTGAAATTGGAGCTACGTAATTTGAACAAACGTGATAGAATTACGCAGACTTCTTATATTAACCAAAACATAAGATGACCTTATCGGGTCTCTGCTTCCCTATCATAGATGTTTAATAGTGCATTTTACTCGTCATTTCATGCGCGTTAAGGTGCCGTCTAGCCCAATCCGCTATCTGAAATAGGAGCGACGTAAATTGATTAAATGTGATAAGATTACGCTGCATTCTTATATTAACAATAATATAAAATGATATAATCGGGTCTCTGATTTCCCTATCATAGAAGTTTAATGGTGCATTTCACTCGCCATTTCATGCGTTTTGAGATGCCGCTTATCCCATAACGCTATCTGAAATAGGAGCGACGTAAATTGAACCAATGTGATAGAATTTTGCAGAATTCTTATATTAAACAAAATATAAAATGATCTAATCGGGTCTCTGATTGCCCTATCATAGAAGTTTAATAGTGCATTTTACTCGCCATTCCAGGCGCTTTAAGATGCTCCTAGCCCAGTACGCTATCTGAAATAGGAGCGACGTAAATTGAACAAATGTGATAGAATTACGCTGCATTCGTATATTAACCGCAATATAAAATGATCTAATCGGGTCTCTGTTTGCCTGACCCTAGGAGTTTAGTAGTGCATTTTGCTCGACATTTCATGCGCTTTAAGATGCCGCTTAAACCCATACTGTATCTGAAATAGGAGCGACGTAAATTGCACAAATGTGATAGAATTACGGTAAATTCTTATATTATTCATAACATAAGATGACCTACTCGGGCCTCTGATTGCCCTATCCTAGAAGCTTAGTAGCGCATTTTACTCGTTATTTGATGCGCTTCAAGGTGCCGCCTAGCCCAATACGCCATCTGAAATAGGAGCGACGTAAATAGGACAAATGTGATAGAATTACGCAGAATTCTTATATTAAACATAATATAAGCTGACCTAATCGGGTCTCTGATTGCCCTATCCTAGAAGTTTAATAGTGCATTTTACTCGTCATTTCATGGCCTTTGAGATGCCGCTTAGCCCAATACGCTATCTGAAATAGGAGCGTCGTAAGTTGAACAAATTTGATAGAATTACTCTGAATTCTTAAATTAATCATAATATAAAATGATGTAATCGGCCGTCTGTTTACCCTACCCCAGAAGTTTAGTAGTGCACTTTACTCGACATTTCATGCGCTTTAAGATGCCGCCTAGTCCAATACGCTATTTGAAATAGGAGCGAAGTAAATTGAACAAATGTGATAGAACTACGCAGAATTCTTGTATTAACCATAATATAGAATGATCTAATCGGGACTTTGATTGCCCTATCATAGAAGGTTAGTAGTGCATTTTACTCGTCATTCCACGCGCTTTAAGATGCCGCCTAGACCAATACGCTATCCGAAATAGGAGCTGCGTAGATTGAACGACGTAGATTGGGCTAGACGGCTCCTTAAAGAGCATGAAATGACGATCAAAATGCACTATTATACTTCTTTGATAGGGCAGTCAGAGACCCGATTAGACCATTTTATATTATGGTTAATATAAGATTTCAGCGAAATTCTATCACATTTTTCCAATTTTCGTCCCTCCTATTTCAGATAGCGTATTGGGCTAGGCGGCACCGTAAACCGCATGAAATGACGAGTCAAATGCACTACTAAACTTCTATGATAGGGCAATTAGAGACCCGATTAGATTATTTTATATTATTGTTAATATAAGGATTAAGCGAAATTCTATCACACTTGTTCAATTTACGTAGCTCCAATTTCAGATATCGTATTGGGCTAAGCGACACCTTTAAGCGCACGAAATGTCGAGTAAAATGCACTACTAAACTTCTCGGATAGGGCAATCAGAGACCCGATTTGGTCATCTTATACTATGGTTAATATAAGAATTCAGCGAAATTTTATCACATTTGTTCAATTTACGTAGCTCCTTTTTCAGATAGCGTATTGGGCTAAGCCGCACCTCAAAGCGCATGAAGTGACGAGTAAAATGCACTATTAAACTTCTATGATAGGCCAATCAGAGGCCCGAATAGATCGTATTATTTTATGGTAAATATAAGAATTCTGCGTAATTCTATCACGTTTGTCCAATTTACGTAGCTCCAATTTCAGATAGCGTATTGGGCTACGCGGCATCTTAAAGCGCATGACATGTCGAGTAAAATGCACTACCAAACTTCTCGGATAGGGCAATCAGAGACCCGATTAGATCATTTTATATTATGGTCAATATAAGAATTCAGCGAAATTCTATCACATTTGTTCAATGTACGTAGCTCCTTTTTCAGATAGCGTATTGGGCTAAGCGGCACCTTAAAGCGCATGAAATGACGAGGAAAATGCACTATTAAAATTCTATGATAGGGAAATCAGAGACCCGAATTGATCATATTATATTGTTACGAACACCGTGAAGCCAACCGTGATTGACCCGAAGGGAGCGTTCGATCTGTCGTTAAGGGACGATCGCCGTTATTGATGAAACAGATCAATGAGAGAGTCTGATTGACAGTCAAGGCGACAAGACGCGATATTATAGACTCTGCCATTCCTTGTTTATATCCTCATAATAATGTTATAAGTGTGAACATGTCGTGCGATGATAATCCCCGGCGCAGCATTGGTGTCAGAAGTGGGATCATAAGAACGCGATCCGCTGCAGGGGGAGAGCTGTTGTTGCAGGACATGTTCGAGAGCCTACAGAGGACCATCGTCGGGCAGATGTAGGAGCACCGCAAGCTAGACGAAATCCGCTGGGAAAACGAGCATGATTTGTGGCGCCAACGGGAGGCCGCAGTGACAGTGACTCGAGAGACCCGGGATGCGGCTTGGGAGGCTCGTCGGTCCGCGATGGAGCGGAATTTACAGGTGTTTTCGTTAGGCTCTGCTAATTCTGCTGGTACCTCCGGTTGCGGGGCGGGAGAGGGACCGGGCGCGGCCAGTCATGTAAATAGTGTTCATGTTCCTGTAAATAATGCCCCTGTGGCAGTCCCTGGTCCCTCCTCCATACCTTCCGTTGTTCCGTTTCCGGGACCGTCTGTGCCCGCGGAATGTGATCGGGGAGGACGTTGTATCCTAAGCTTGGGTTACGCGGTTAAGCCGTCGGCCTATGATGGCAGAACATCTTGGGAGGAGTATTTGCTTCAATTTGAAGCGATCGCGGGAGCGAACGGCTGGGCTGAGGAGAGGAAAGCTATGGCTTTGATCGCTTCGTTGGAAGGACCGGCTCGAAGCGTGCTAACAACCCTTTCCACTGCTCGTCACAACAGTTTTATCGAATTAGTTGCGGCGTTGGAATTTCGTTTCGGTGCACGTAACCTTTCCAACTTAAACTACGTTCTGTTTCAAAATTATCGGCAGCGCAAAGGGGAGTCCATTTCCTCTGTTGCAACAGAGATAGAAAGACTGGCGCAGACAGCTTTCGCGGACTGTCCGGTGGAAACGCGGGATAAATTAGCTGCCTCCCAGTTTGTCTCCGCATTGGCCGACGAAGGGGTGAAAAGAACCCTGCGTCTCGGCGGTTTCACCTCCTTGAGGGCTGCAGTTACTAGGGCCTTGGAGGTGGAAGCCGTGGAGGCGATGTCGTTAGGGTTCATCCCGAGACAATTTCGAGGGAGAGACGTTAACTGCACTAAATTTGTCGAGGTGAACCCGGAGAGGAAGAGGAAATTCGACTTCGCCGAGGATATGCCGGAGAAGAAGAGGAGAACTGAATCTACGTGTTGGCTGAGCGGGAAACCCGGGCATTTACAGAAGGATTGCAGACGTCGGCGACCACAGAAATAGAAATTTCCGTCCAAATCGGGAAACGGGAAGAAGACGGCGTAGCGGGGGAGCGCCGGGCTTTGAACCTGTGTCCCCCGATCCTCAGGAGCGTGGCGACAGGAAGGACATCGCGGGATGAAGCATCCGTGTTTGGAGAAGTTGAAGACAACGAGTGCAAAATCATCTTGGACACGGGCTCATCTATTAATTTATTGAAGATGGAATTGTGTCCGGTGGAGAACCTTCCCGCAGCGGACCTTGTGATTCGCTCCAGTGCCGGAGAAAGAATGGAAGTCTTCGGTCAGAAGAATTTAGAGGTGCGCATCAAGGGGCTTGCGAGCACGGAGAAATTCTATATTGTACGCATGATTGAAGACTGCATACTTGGAACGGAGTTCTTACGGAAGCATGGTTGCAAACTAGATTTATCTCGGAATGTGTTGTGTCTTCCGGGGCTGCGGGAAATTCGCCTAGGTGAAGAAGAAAAGAAGAAGAAAAAGAAAGAAGAGAGCAAGAAAGAAGAGAACAAGAAAGAAGGACGCGAGAAAGGAGAGGAAAGAGTACCACAGCATTTAAAGGAATTATTTGGACGGTGTTCCTTGAACTTGAATGATGAACGGAAGAAGCATTTCGCTAAGCTGCTCTATGAGTACCAGGATGTCTTTGCCAGGAATTCTGATGAAGTTGGAAATTGCGAATTGATCACGCATAAGATCAACACTGGCGATCATGTTCCCGTTAAACAGGCGCCGCGAAGATTGCCTTTGCACCGCCGAGGCGAAGTGGAAGAGCTACTTCAGAAGATGGAGGCTCAAGGTGTCATAGAAAAGTCGCAGAGCCCTTGGTCGTCCCCGATTGTCCTGGTGAAAAAGAAGGACTGTTCTACAAGATTCTGTGTCGATTACCGGCGTTTGAATAGTGTCACGAAGAAGGACTCGTATCCTTTACCTCGTATTGAGGATACACTGGACGCTGTTGCTGGTTCTTCCTGGTTTTCCACTGTAGATTTGCAGAGTGGATATTGGCAAATTTCCATGGAAGCGAAGGATCGGGAAAAGACCGCCTTTTGCGTGGGCACGGGGTTGTGGCAGTTTAAAGTCATGCCTTTCGGTTTGTGTAATGCCCCTCCGACTTTTGAGCGCCTTATGGAGACGGTGTTAGGCGGGCTAAACTGGAAAGTTTGTCTGGTTTACCTTGACGACGTGATCATCTATGGAAAAGACTTCAAAGAAGAACTTGACCGTCTTCGTCTTGTCTTTTCTCGTCTCCGCCAAGCGAAGCTGTTGATGAGCCCCAAGAAATGTACGTTTTTTTGCCGAGTGGTACGATATCTGGGCCATGTCGTTACGGAACATGGAGTAAAGACTGACCCAGAGAAGATTAAGGCGGTTGCTGATTGGCCGGTTCCAAAGAACGTTACAGAATTGAGGAGTTTCTTGGGACTGTGCACTTATTACCGCAAATTTGTTAAAGGTTTCTCTAACGCGGCTAAACCTCTGCATCGTCTCACGGAGGAGACACAAAGATTTATTTGGTCCGATGAGTGCCAGTCTGCCTTCGAGGAGCTGAAGAGACGGCTGATGGAAGCCCCAGTATTAGCGTATCCAGAATCGGATGCAGATTTCATTTTGGACACGGATGCTTCCAGTTTCGCAGTGGGAGCGGTTCTCTCACAGGTGCAGGAAGGTCAAGAGAAAGTCGTCGCTTATTTCTCTAAGCTTTTACGAAAGGCTGAGAAGAATTATTGTGTTACCCGGAAGGAGTTGTTAGCAATAGTAAAATCCATAGAGCATTTCCATCATTATCTCTATGGGAGGAAATTCCTTCTGAGGACAGATCATGCAGCGTTAAGGTAGTTACTGACTTTTAAAAATCCGGAAGGACAGGTAGCTCGCTGGATAGAGCGGTTGCAACAGCACATGGTAATGCCGATGGACTTTCAAGAAGACCGTGTGCCGAGAAAGACTGCAAGCGCTGCAACCGCCTTGACGAGAAAGAAGAAAGAATTCTCAGGACGTTCTGTGAAGTCACATCGACCACAGAGTGGAAAAAGGGTCAGATGGAAGATGAAGAAATCGGCTTCATTCTCGAGAAAAAACGGAAGCAAGAGAAACCTCTTCATCAAGATGTTGTGTGGTTTTCTCCACGTCTGAAATATTACTGGTCGATTTGGGACTCACTAGAAGTGAGGGATGGACTATTGTTCCGTAGGTGGGAATCTACCAATGGAGTAACGACTTCGTGGTTGTTGGTGGTGCCACGAGTGAAGATACCGGAGGTATTGAGCCAGTTCCACGATTCTCCTACGGCGGGGCATTTTGGCGTAAAGAAGACTTTGGCCAAGGTACGTCAGCAATTCTACTGGGCGACCTGTCGGTAGGATGTAGAAGAATGGTGTCGGCGATGTGACACGTGTGCGGCGAAGAAGGGACCGCGAAAGAGAGGAGCGGGGAACCTGAAGGTGTATAACGTCGGAGCACCGTTTGAGAGAGTCGCGCTCGACGTTGTGGGTCCGCTCCCGAGGTCTCGGGCCGGAAATAGATACATGCTGGTTGTTGCGGATTATTTCACGAAGTGGCCTGAAGTAATCGCGATGCCAAACCAGCAAGCGGTCACGATCGCTAGGGCACTTCTAGAACACGTTGTATGTCGGCATGGAGTGCCGTTGGAAATTCACTCGGATCAAGGAAGAAGTTTTGAGTCCGCGGTGTTCCAGGAGTTGATGAAACTGCTGGGAATAAGGAAGACGAGAACTACTCCTTTGCATCCACAGTCTGACGGTTTGGTGGAACGTCTCAATAGAACGTTACTTCAATATCTTGCGATTTTCGTTTCGGAGCATCAACGGGATTGGGATGAGTGGATCCCTCTTTTCCTTTTGGCCTACCGATCTTCCTGTCACGAGGCTACGCAAATGACACCTTCAATGATTCTGTATGGTCAGGAGATTCGGCTGCCCATGCAATTGTGGAGTGGGCTGCCTCCTGAGATGAAGGTAGAAGACGCCGAACAAGAGTACATAGTTTGGATCAAAGAGAGGATGAAGAAGATCCACGAATTCGTTCGGCGACGTCTTCAAATCAGTAGCTCGAAGATGAAGTCCTGGTATGACAGTCATGTACAAGCGATTGACTTCACATCAGAGGACCAGGTTTGGTTGTTTCAGACTAGAAGGGTAAAAGGGAAATGCCCTAAGTTGCAGGCTGATTGGGAAGGTCCATATAAAGTGCTGGATTGGCTTAATGAAGTTATTTATAGAATCCAGCGTTCGCCAAAGAGTAAGTGCAAAGTGGTGCACGTGAAGCGTTTGGCCAGATACGAAGGTCGTGCCACTTTGTTTAATGAGAAGAATCAGTAGAGGAGGAGGATGTCACATGCTTTTCGCCCAAGAAGAGGACGTTTCATCGAAGAAGACGAGGGCAGGTTCCGCCCGTGAAGATTTCAAGAAAGAAGTGCGCAAAACTCAAGAGTCAAGACGAAGGGCGAGAAGTAACCGGGATATCCTCGATATATCGAACGAGCATAGTACCGGCGTCTTGCTCAGGGTTTTTACGTGGTTTTCCCCTGGGACGGAGGACGAATGTCAAGACGTTTGCAGTCTGAAGAAGGCCACAGAGGTTTACATTTAAATCCTTTCGATTTACCTCCTTTTTTCAGACAAAGGTACATATCGCTGAGGTTAGCGGCCAAGATGACATCTCATTGAACTGAGGTTAGCCAGAATCTGAAGGCAGGCGCTAGCGGCTCAAGTGAAGTTGGTCGTCAGTAACTGAAGTTTGACGCGGTCGGGACGCCCGCCTTTAAAGGAAGGAGGGCAGTGTTACGAACACCGTGAAGCCAACCGTGATCGACCCGAAGGGAGCGTTCGATCTGTCGTTAAGGGACGATCGCCGTTATTGATGAAACAGATCAATGAGAGAGTCTGATTGACAGTCAAGGAGACAAGACGCGATATTATAGACTCTGCCATTCCTTGTTTATATCCTCATAATAAAGTTATAAGTGTGAACATGTCGTGCGATGATAATCCCCGGCGCAGCAATATTATGGTTAATATAAGAATTCAGTGTAATTCTATCACAATTGTTCAATTTACGACGCTCCTATTTCAGATAGCGTATTGGGCTAAACGGCACCTTAAAGCGAATGAAATGGCGAGTAAAATGCACTGTTAAACTTCTATGATAGGGCAATCAGAGACCCGATTAGATCATTTTATATTATGGTTAATATAAGAATTATGCGTAAATCCATCACATTTGCTCAATTTACGTATCTCCAATTTGATATAGCGGATTGGGCTAGACGGCACCTTAAAGCGCATGGAATGACGAGTAAAATGCACTACTAACCTTCTATGATAGGGCAATCAGAGACCCGATTAGATCGTCTTATATTATTGTTAATATAAGAATTCAGTGTAATTCTATCACATTTGTCCTATTTACGACGCTCCTATTTCAGATAGCGTATTGTGCTCAGCGGCACCTTGAAGCGCATGAAATGACGAGTAAAATGCACTATTAAACTTCTATGGTAGGGCAATCAGAGACCCGAATTGACCGTATTATATTATGGTTAATATAAGAATTCTGCGTAATTCTATCACATTTGTTCAATTTATGTCGCTCCTATTTCAGATAGCGTATTGGGCTAGGCGGCACCTTAAGGCGCATGAAATGGCGAGTAAAATGCAGTATTAAACTTCTATGATAGGCCAATCAGAGACCCGAATAGATCGTATTTTATTATGGTTAATGTCAGAATACTGCGTAATTCTATCACGTTTCTTCAATTTACGTAGCTCCAATTTCAGATAGCGCATTGGACTAGGCGGCATCTTATAGCGCATGAAATGTCGAGTAAAATGCACTATTTAACTTCTCGGATAGGGCAATCAGAGACCCGATTAGATCATTTTATATTATGGTTAATTTAAGGATTCAGCGATATTCTATCACATTTGTTCAATTCACGTAGCTCCTTTTTCAGATAGCGTATTGGGCTAAGCCGCACCTTAAAGCGCATGATATGTCGAGTAAAATGCACTATTAAACTTCTAGGGTAGGGCAAACAGAGACCCGATTAGATCATTTTATATTATGGTTAATTTAAGAATTCAGCGAAATTCTATCACATTAGTTCAATTTACGTCGCTCCTATTTCAGACAGCGTATTTCGCTAAGCGGCACCTTAAAGAGCATGAAATGACGAGTAAAATGCAGTATTAAGCTTCTATGATAGGCCAATCACAGACCCGAATATATCGTATTATATTATGGTTAATATAAGAATTCTGCATAATTCTATCACATTTGTTCAATTTATGTCGCTCCTATTTCAGATAGCCTATTGGGCTAGGCGGCACCTGACAGCGCATGAAATGACGAGTAAAGTGCACTGTTAAACTTCTATGATAGGGCAATCAGAGACCCGAATAGATCGTATTATATTATGGTTAATATAAGAATTCTGCGTAATTCTATCACATTTGTTCAATTTATGTCGCTCCTATTTCAGATAGCGTATTGGGCTTGGCGGCACCTTAAGGCGTATGAAATGGCGCGTAAAATGCAGTATTAAACTTCTATGATAGGCCAATCAGAGACCCGAATAGATCGTATTATATTATGGTTAATGTCAGAATACTGCGTAATTCTATCACGTTTCTTCAATTTACGTAGCTCCAATTTCAGATAGCGTATTGGGCTAGGCGGCACCTTAAGGCGCATGAAATGGCGAGTAAAATGCACTGCTAACCTTCTATGATATGGTAATCAGAGACCCGATTAGATCGTTTTATATTATGGTTAATATAAGAATGCGGCGTAATTTTATCACATTTGTTCAATTTACGTCACCCCTATTTCAGATAGCGTATTGGGCTAGGTGGGATCTTAAAGGGCATGAAATGTCGGGTAAAATGCACTATTAAACTTCTATGATAGGGCAATCAGATACCCGATTAGGTCATGTTATATTATGGTTAATATAAGAATTCTGCGTAACTCTGTCACATTTGATCAATTTCCGTAGCTCCAATTTCAGATTGCGGATTGGGCTAGACGGCAGCTTAAAGCGCATGAAATGTCGAGTCAAATGCACTACTAAACTTCTAGGATAGGGCAATCAGAATCCCGATTAGATCATCTTATATTATTGTTAATTTAAGAATTCGTCGTAACTCTATCACACTTGTCATATTCACGTCGCTCCTACACCAGATATCGTATTGAGATTGGCGGCATCTTAAAGCGCATGAAATGGCGAGTAAAATGCCCTACTATACTACTCGGATAGGGCAATCAGAGACCCGATTAGGTCATGTTATATTATGGTTAATATAAGGATTCAATGAAATTCTATCACATTTGTTCAATTTACGTCGCTTCTATTTCAGATAGCGTATAGGGCTAAGCGGAATCTTAAAGCGCATGGAATGTCGAGTAAAATGCACTGCTAAACTTCTAGGATAGGGCAATCAGAGACCCGATTAGATCATCTTATATTATAGTTAATTTAAGAATTCGTCGTAACTCTATCACATTTGTTCAATTCACGTAGCTCCAATTTCGGATAGCGTATTGGGCTAGGCGGCACCTTAAGGCGCATGAAATGGCGAGTAAAATGCACTGCTAACCTTCTATGATATGGTAATCAGAGACCCGATTAGATCGTTTTATATTATGGTTAATATAAGAATGCGGCGTAATTTTATCACATTTGTTCAATTTACGTCACCCCTATTTCAGATAGCGTATTGGGCTAGGTGGGATCTTAAAGGGCATGAAATGTCGGGTAAAATGCACTATTAAACTTCTATGATAGGGCAATCAGATACCCGATTAGATCATGTTATATTATGGTTAATATAAGAATTCTGCGTAACTCTGTCACATTTGATCAATTTCCGTAGCTCCAATTTCAGATTGCGGATTGGGCTAGACGGCAGCTTAAAGCGCATGAAATGTCGAGTCAAATGCACTACTAAACTTCTAGGATAGGGCAATCAGAATCCCGATTAGATCATCTTATATTATTGTTAATTTAAGAATTCGTCGTAACTCTATCACACTTGTCATATTCACGTCGCTCCTACACCAGATATCGTATTGAGATTGGCGGCATCTTAAAGCGCATGAAATGGCGAGTAAAATGCCCTACTATACTACTCGGATAGGGCAATCAGAGACCCGATTAGGTCATGTTATATTATGGTTAATATAAGGATTCAATGAAATTCTATCACATTTGTTCAATTTACGTCGCTTCTATTTCAGATAGCGTATAGGGCTAAGCGGAATCTTAAAGCGCATAAAATGTCGAGTAAAATGCACTATTAAACTTCTATGATAGGGCAATCAGGGACCCGATTAGATCATTTAATAATATTGTTAATATAAGAATTCAACGTAATTTCATCACATTTGTCAATTCATTTCGCTCCCTATTTCAGATAGCGTATTGGGCTAGGCAGCACCTTAAAGCGCATGAAATGACGAGTAAAAATGCTCTATAACACTTCTATGATAGGGGTATCGGAGAACCGAATAGATCGTATTATATTATGGTTAATATAAGAAATCTGCGTAATTCTATCACGTTTGTTCAATTTACGTCGTTCCTATTTCAGATAGCGTATTGGGGCTAGGTGGGATCTTTAAAGCGCATGAATGCCGAGTAAAATACCACTACTAAGCTTCTAGGATAGGGCAATCAGAGACCCGATTAGATCATCGTGTATTATGGTTAATTTAAGGAATTCGTCGTAACTCGATCTCATTGTTCAATTTACGTCGCATCATATTTCACATAGCGTATTGGGCTAGGCGGTATCTTAAAGCGCATGAAATGTCCAGTAATATGCTCTGTTATAGCTTCTCGGATTCGCCCATCAGAGACCCAATTAAATCCTTTGGTATTAATGTTAATAAGAGGATTCAGGGTAATTGTATCACATTTGTCCAATTTACGTAGCTCAAATTCAGATAGCGTATTGGGCTAGGAGGCACCTTAAAGCGCACGAATGACGAGTAAAATGCACAATTAAACTTCTATGACAGGGCAATCAGAGACTCGATTATATAATCTTATATTATCATTAATATAAGAATGCAGCGTAATTCCATCACATTTGTTCAATTACGTCTCTCCAATTTCAAATAGTGTATTGGTCTCAGCGGCACCTTAAAGCGCATGAAATGTCGAGTAATATGCCCTACTACACTTCTCGGATAGGGCAATCAGAGACCCGATTAGGTCATCTTATATTATGGTTAATAAAAGAATTCAGCGAAATTCTATCACATTTGCTCAATTTACGCCGCTCCTATTTCAGATAGCGTATTGGGCTAGCCGGCACCTTAAAGCGCATGAATGACGAGTAACATGCACTGTTAAACTTCTATGATAGGGCAGTCAGAGACCCGTTTACATCATTTTATATTATTGTTAATAAAGAATTGAACGGAATTTTATCACACCTTGTTCAATTTACGTCGCCCCTACATCAGATAGCGTATTGGGCTTGGTGGCATCTTAAAGTGGCATGAAATGTGGAGTCAAATGAACTTTTAAACTTCTAAGATAGGGCAAACAGAGACCCGATTAGATCATCGTATATTATGGCTAATTTATCAATTCGTCGTAACTCTATCACATTTGTTAATTTACGTAGCTCCAATTTCAGATAGCGTATTGGGATAGAGGGCTCCTTAAAGCGCATGAATGACGAATAAAATGCACTACTATACTTCTTTGATGGCGCTATCAGAGACCCGATTAGATCATTTTATATTATTGTTAGTATAAGAATTCAGCGTAATTTTATCACATTTGTTCAATTTACGTCGCCTCTATTTCAGATAGCGTATTGGGCGAGGCGGCATCTTAAAGCGCATGAAATGTCGAGTAAAATGCACTACTAAACTTCTATGATAGGGCAATCAGAGACCCGATTAGATCATTCTATATTATGGTTAAAATAAGAATTCAGCGAAATTCTATCACATTTGTTCAATTTACGTCCCTCCTATTTCAGATAGCGTATTGGGCTAAGCGGCACCTTAAAGCGCATGAAATGGCGAGCAAAATGCACTATTAAACTTCTAAGATAGGGCAATCAGAGACCCGGTTAGATCATTCTATAATATGGTTAAAATAAGAATTCAGCGTAATTCTATCACATTTGTTCAATTTACGTAGCTCCAATTTCAGATAGCGTATTGGGCTAGACGGCATCTTAAAGCGCATGAAATGGCGACTAAAATGCACTGCTAACCTTCTATGATAGGGCAATCAGAGACCCGATTAGATCATTTTATATTATGGTTAATATAAGAATGCGGCGTAATTTTATCACATTTGTTCAATTTACGTCACCCCTATTTCAGATAGCGTATTGGGCTAGGTGGGATCTTAAAGCGCATGAAATGTCGGGTAAAATGCACTATTAAACTTCTATGATAGGGCAATCAGATACCCGATTAGATCATGTTATATTATGGTTAATATAAGAATTCTGCGTAACTCTGTCACATTTGATCAATTTCCGTAGATCCAATTTCAGATTGCGGATTGGGCTAGACGGCAGCTTAAAGCGCATGAAATGTCGAGTCAAATGCACTACTAAACTTCTAGGATAGGGCAATCAGAATCCCGATTAGATCATCTTATATTATTGTTAATTTAAGAATTCGTCGTAACTCTATCACACTTGTCATATTCACGTCGCTCCTACACCAGATATCGTATTGAGATTGGCGGCATCTTAAAGCGCATGAAATGGCGAGTAAAATGCCCTACTATACTACTCGGATAGGGCAATCAGAGACCCGATTAGGTCATGTTATATTATGGTTAATATAAGGATTCAATGAAATTCTATCACATTTGTTCAATTTACGTCGCTTCTATTTCAGATAGCGTATAGGGCTAAGCGGAATCTTAAAGCGCATGGAATGTCGAGTAAAATGCACTGCTAAACTTCTAGGATAGGGCAATCAGAGACCCGATTAGATCATCTTATATTATAGTTAATTTAAGAATTCGTCGTAACTCTATCACATTTGTTCAATTCACGTAGCTCCAATTTCGGATAGCGTATTGGGATATGCGACACCGTAAAGCGCATGAAATCACGATTAAAATGCACCACTAAACTTCTACGATAGGGCAATCAGAGACCCGATTAGATCATCTTATATTATGATTAATATAAGAATTCAGTGTAATTCTATCACATTTGTTCAATTTACGTCGCTCGTATCTCAGATAGCGTATTGGGATAAGCGGTACCACAAAGGGCATGAAATGACGAGTAAAACGCACTATTGAACTTCTATGATAGGGCAATCAGAGACCCGAATTGATCGTATTATATTATGGTTAATATAAGAATTCTGCGTAATTCTATCACATTTGTTCAATTTACGTCGCCCCTATTTCAAATAGTGTATTGTGCTAGGTGGCATCTTAAAGCGCATGAAATGTCGAGTAAAATGCACTACTAAACTTCTATGATAGGGCAATCAGAGACCCGATTAGATCATTTTATAATATTGTTAATATAAGAATTCAACGTAATTTTATCACATTTGTTCATTTTATATGGCTCCTATTTCAGATAGCGTATTGGGCTAGGCAGCACCGTAAAGCGCATGAAATGTCGAGTAAAATGCACTATTAAACTTCTACGATAGGGCAATCAGAGACCCGAATAGATCGTATTATATTATGGTTGATATAAGAATTCTGCGTAAATCCATCACATTTGCTCAATTTACGTTGCAGCTATTTCAGATAGCGTATTGTGCTAGGTGGCATCTTAAAGCGCATAAAATGTCGAGTAAAATGCACTATTAAACTTCTATGATAGGGCAATCAGGGACCCGATTAGATCATTTAATAATATTGTTAATATAAGAATTCAACGTAATTTCATCACATTTGTTCAATTCATTTCGCTCCTATTTCAGATAGCGTATTGGGCTAGGCAGCACCTTAAAGCGCATGAAATGACGAGTAAAATGCACTATTAAACTTCTATGATAGGGGTATCGGAGAACCGAATAGATCGTATTATATTATGGTTAATATAAGAATTCTGCGTAATTCTATCACGTTTGTTCAATTTACGTCGTTCCTATTTCAGATAGCGTATTGGGCTAGGTGGGATCTTAAAGCGCATGGAATGCCGAGTAAAATACACTACTAAGCTTCTAGGATAGGGCAATCAGAGACCCGATTAGATCATCGTGTATTATGGTTAATTTAAGAATTCGTCGTAACTCGATCACATTTGTTCAATTTACGTCGCTTCTATTTCACATAGCGTATTGGGCTAGGCGGTATCTTAAAGCGCATGAAATGTCCAGTAATATGCTCTGTTAAGCTTCTCGGATTCGCCCATCAGAGACCCAATTAAATCCTTTGGTATTAATGTTAATAAGAGGATTCAGGGTAATTGTATCACATTTGTCCAATTTACGTAGCTCCAATTTCAGATAGCGTATTGGGCTAGGAGGCACCTTAAAGCGCACGAAATGACGAGTAAAATGCACAATTAAACTTCTATGACAGGGCAATCAGAGACTCGATTATATAATCTTATATTATCATTAATATAAGAATGCAGCGTAATTCCATCACATTTGTTCAATTTACGTCTCTCCAATTTCAAATAGTGTATTGGTCTCAGCGGCACCTTAAAGCGCATGAAATGTCGAGTAAAATGCCCTACTACACTTCTCGGATAGGGCAATCAGAGACCTGATTAGATCATTTTATATTAGGGTTAATTTAAGAATTCAGCGAAATTCTATCACATTTTTTCAATTTACGTCGCTCCTATTTCAGATAGCGTATTGGGCCAAGCGGCATCACAAAGCGCATGAAATGGCGAGTAAAATGCACTATTAAACTTCAACGGTAGGGCAAACAGAGACCCGATTAGATCATTTTATGTTATGGTTAATTTAAGAATTCAGCGAAATTCTATCACATTTGTTCAATTTACGTCGCTCCTATTTCAGATAGCGTATTGGGCTAAGTGGCTTCTCAAAGCGCATGAAATGGCGAGTAAATTGCACTATTAAACTTCTAGGGTAGGGCAAACAGAGACCCGATTACATCATTATATATTTTGTTTAATATAAGAATTCAGCGAAATTCTATCACATTTGTTCAATTTACGCCACTCCTATTTCAGATAGCGTATTGGGCTAAGCGGCATCTCAAAGCGCATGAAATGGCGAGTAAAATGTACTATTAAACTTCTAGGGTAGGGCGAACAGAGAGCTGATTAGATCATTTTACTTTATGGATAATATAAGAGTTCAGCGAAATTCTATCACATTTGTTCAATTTACGCCGCTCCTATTTCAGATAGCGTATTGGGCTAAGCGACATCTCAAACCGCATGAAATGGCGAGTAAATTGCACTATTAAACTTCTTGGGTACGGCAAACAGAGACCCGATTAGATCATTTTATATTACGGATAATTTAAGAACTCAGCGAAATTCTATCACATTTGTTCAATTTACGTCGCTCCTATTTCAGATAGCGTCTTGGGCTAAGCGGCACCTCAAAGCGCATGAAATGGCGAGTAAAATGCACTATTATACTTCTAGGGTAAGGCAAACAGAGACCCGATTAGATCATTTTATGTTATGGTTAATTTAAGAATTCAGCGAAATTCTATCACATTTGTTCAATTTAAGTCGCTCCTATTTCAGATAGCGTATTGGGCTAACAGGCACCTCAAAGCGCATGAAATGGCGAGTAAAATGCACTATCGAACTTCTAGGGTAAGGCAAACAGAGACTCGATGAGATCATTTTATATTACGGTTAATATAAGAATGCAGCGTAATTCTATCATATTTGTTCAATTTACGTCGGTCCCATTTCAGATAGCGTATTGGGCTAAGCGGCATCTCAAAGCGCATGAAATGGCGAGTAAAATGCACTATCGAACTTCTAGGGTAAGGCAAACAGAGACCCGATTAGATCATTTTATATTACGGTTAATATAAGAATTCAGCTTAATTCTATCACATTTGTCCTATTTACGACGCTCCTATTTCAGATAGCGTATTGTGCTCAGCGGCACCTTGAAGCGCATGAAATGACGAGTAAAATGCACTATTAAACTTCTATGGTAGGGCAATCAGAGACCCGAATTGACCGTATTATATTATGGTTAATATAAGAATTCTGCGTAATTCTATCACATTTGTTCAATTTATGTCGCTCCTATTTCAGATAGCGTATTGGGCTAGGCGGCACCTTAAGGCGCATGAAATGGCGAGTAAAATGCAGTATTAAACTTCTATGATAGGCCAATCAGAGACCCGAATAGATCGTATTTTATTATGGTTAATGTCAGAATACTGCGTAATTCTATCACGTTTCTTCAATTTACGTAGCTCCAATTTCAGATAGCGCATTGGACTAGGCGGCATCTTATAGCGCATGAAATGTCGAGTAAAATGCACTATTTAACTTCTCGGATAGGGCAATCAGAGACCCGATTAGATCATTTTATATTATGGTTAATTTAAGGATTCAGCGATATTCTATCACATTTGTTCAATTCACGTAGCTCCTTTTTCAGATAGCGTATTGGGCTAAGCCGCACCTTAAAGCGCATGATATGTCGAGTAAAATGCACTATTAAACTTCTAGGGTAGGGCAAACAGAGACCCGATTAGATCATTTTATATTATGGTTAATTTAAGAATTCAGCGAAATTCTATCACATTAGTTCAATTTACGTCGCTCCTATTTCAGACAGCGTATTTCGCTAAGCGGCACCTTAAAGAGCATGAAATGACGAGTAAAATGCAGTATTAAGCTTCTATGATAGGCCAATCACAGACCCGAATATATCGTATTATATTATGGTTAATATAAGAATTCTGCATAATTCTATCACATTTGTTCAATTTATGTCGCTCCTATTTCAGATAGCCTATTGGGCTAGGCGGCACCTGACAGCGCATGAAATGACGAGTAAAGTGCACTGTTAAACTTCTATGATAGGGCAATCAGAGACCCGAATAGATCGTATTATATTATGGTTAATATAAGAATTCTGCGTAATTCTATCACATTTGTTCAATTTATGTCGCTCCTATTTCAGATAGCGTATTGGGCTTGGCGGCACCTTAAGGCGTATGAAATGGCGCGTAAAATGCAGTATTAAACTTCTATGATAGGCCAATCAGAGACCCGAATAGATCGTATTATATTATGGTTAATGTCAGAATACTGCGTAATTCTATCACGTTTCTTCAATTTACGTAGCTCCAATTTCAGATAGCGTATTGGGCTAGGCGGCACCTTAAGGCGCATGAAATGGCGAGTAAAATGCACTGCTAACCTTCTATGATATGGTAATCAGAGACCCGATTAGATCGTTTTATATTATGGTTAATATAAGAATGCGGCGTAATTTTATCACATTTGTTCAATTTACGTCACCCCTATTTCAGATAGCGTATTGGGCTAGGTGGGATCTTAAAGGGCATGAAATGTCGGGTAAAATGCACTATTAAACTTCTATGATAGGGCAATCAGATACCCGATTAGGTCATGTTATATTATGGTTAATATAAGAATTCTGCGTAACTCTGTCACATTTGATCAATTTCCGTAGCTCCAATTTCAGATTGCGGATTGGGCTAGACGGCAGCTTAAAGCGCATGAAATGTCGAGTCAAATGCACTACTAAACTTCTAGGATAGGGCAATCAGAATCCCGATTAGATCATCTTATATTATTGTTAATTTAAGAATTCGTCGTAACTCTATCACACTTGTCATATTCACGTCGCTCCTACACCAGATATCGTATTGAGATTGGCGGCATCTTAAAGCGCATGAAATGGCGAGTAAAATGCCCTACTATACTACTCGGATAGGGCAATCAGAGACCCGATTAGGTCATGTTATATTATGGTTAATATAAGGATTCAATGAAATTCTATCACATTTGTTCAATTTACGTCGCTTCTATTTCAGATAGCGTATAGGGCTAAGCGGAATCTTAAAGCGCATGGAATGTCGAGTAAAATGCACTGCTAAACTTCTAGGATAGGGCAATCAGAGACCCGAATAGATCGTATTATATTATGGTTGATATAAGAATTCTGCGTAAATCCATCACATTTGCTCAATTTACGTTGCAGCTATTTCAGATAGCGTATTGTGCTAGGTGGCATTTTAAAGCGCATAAAATGTCGAGTAAAATGCACTATTAAACTTCTATGATAGGGCAATCAGGGACCCGATTAGATCATTTAATAATATTGTTAATATAAGAATTCAACGTAATTTCATCACATTTGTTCAATTCATTTCGCTCCTATTTCAGATAGCGTATTGGGCTAGGCAGCACCTTAAAGCGCATGAAATGACGAGTAAAATGCACTATTAAACTTCTATGATAGGGGTATCGGAGAACCGAATAGATCGTATTATATTATGGTTAATATAAGAATTCTGCGTAATTCTATCACGTTTGTTCAATTTACGTCGTTCCTATTTCAGATAGCGTATTGGGCTAGGTGGGATCTTAAAGCGCATGGAATGCCGAGTAAAATACACTACTAAGCTTCTAGGATAGGGCAATCAGAGACCCGATTAGATCATCGTGTATTATGGTTAATTTAAGAATTCGTCGTAACTCGATCACATTTGTTCAATTTACGTCGCTTCTATTTCACATAGCGTATTGGGCTAGGCGGTATCTTAAAGCGCATGAAATGTCCAGTAATATGCTCTGTTAAGCTTCTCGGATTCGCCCATCAGAGACCCAATTAAATCCTTTGGTATTAATGTTAATAAGAGGATTCAGGGTAATTGTATCACATTTGTCCAATTTACGTAGCTCCAATTTCAGATAGCGTATTGGGCTAGGAGGCACCTTAAAGCGCACGAAATGACGAGTAAAATGCACAATTAAACTTCTATGACAGGGCAATCAGAGACTCGATTATATAATCTTATATTATCATTAATATAAGAATGCAGCGTAATTCCATCACATTTGTTCAATTTACGTCTCTCCAATTTCAAATAGTGTATTGGTCTCAGCGGCACCTTAAAGCGCATGAAATGTCGAGTAAAATGCCCTACTACACTTCTCGGATAGGGCAATCAGAGACCCGATTAGGTCATCTTATATTATGGTTAATAAAAGAATTCAGCGAAATTCTATCACATTTGCTCAATTTACGCCGCTCCTATTTCAGATAGCGTATTGGGCTAGCCGGCACCTTAAAGCGCATGAAATGACGAGTAACATGCACTGTTAAACTTCTATGATAGGGCAGTCAGAGACCCGTTTACATCATTTTATATTATTGTTAATAAAAGAATTGAACGGAATTTTATCACACTTGTTCAATTTACGTCGCCCCTACTTCAGATAGCGTATTGGGCTTGGTGGCATCTTAAAGTGCATGAAATGTGGAGTCAAATGAACTTTTAAACTTCTAGGATAGGGCAAACAGAGACCCGATTAGATCATCGTATATTATGGCTAATTTAACAATTCGTCGTAACTCTATCACATTTGTTTAATTTACGTAGCTCCAATTTCAGATAGCGTATTGGGATAGAGGGCACCTTAAAGCGCATGAAATGACGAGTAAAATGCACTACTATACTTCTTTGATGGCGCTATCAGAGACCCGATTAGATCATTTTATATTATTGTTAGTATAAGAATTCAGCGTAATTTTATCACATTTGTTCAATTTACGTCGCCTCTATTTCAGATAGCGTATTGGGCGAGGCGGCATCTTAAAGCGCATGAAATGTCGAGTAAAATGCACTACTAAACTTCTATGATAGGGCAATCAGAGACCCGATTAGATCATTCTATATTATGGTTAAAATAAGAATTCAGCGAAATTCTATCACATTTGTTCAATTTACGTCCCTCCTATTTCAGATAGCGTATTGGGCTAAGCGGCACCTTAAAGCGCATGAAATGGCGAGCAAAATGCACTATTAAACTTCTAAGATAGGGCAATCAGAGACCCGGTTAGATCATTCTATAATATGGTTAAAATAAGAATTCAGCGAAATTCTATCACATTTGTTCAATTTACGTAGCTCCAATTTCAGATAGCGTATTGGGCTAGACGGCATCTTAAAGCGCATGAAATGTCGAGTAAAATGCACTGCTAACCTTCTATGATAGGGCAATCAGAGACCCGATTAGATCGTTTTATATTATGGTTAATATAAGAATGCGGCGTAATTTTATCACATTTGTTCAATTTACGTCACCCCTATTTCAGATAGCGTATTGGGCTAGGTGGGATCTTAAAGCGCATGAAATGTCGGGTAAAATGCACTATTAAACTTCTATGATAGGGCAATCAGATACCCGATTAGATCATGTTATATTATGGTTAATATAAGAATTCTGCGTAACTCTGTCACATTTGATCAATTTCCGTAGATCCAATTTCAGATTGCGGATTGGGCTAGACGGCAGCTTAAAGCGCATGAAATGTCGAGTCAAATGCACTACTAAACTTCTAGGATAGGGCAATCAGAATCCCGATTAGATCATCTTATATTATTGTTAATTTAAGAATTCGTCGTAACTCTATCACACTTGTCATATTCACGTCGCTCCTACACCAGATATCGTATTGAGATTGGCGGCATCTTAAAGCGCATGAAATGGCGAGTAAAATGCCCTACTATACTACTCGGATAGGGCAATCAGAGACCCGATTAGGTCATGTTATATTATGGTTAATATAAGGATTCAATGAAATTCTATCACATTTGTTCAATTTACGTCGCTTCTATTTCAGATAGCGTATAGGGCTAAGCGGAATCTTAAAGCGCATGGAATGTCGAGTAAAATGCACTGCTAAACTTCTAGGATAGGGCAATCAGAGACCCGATTAGATCATCTTATATTATAGTTAATTTAAGAATTCGTCGTAACTCTATCACATTTGTTCAATTCACGTAGCTCCAATTTCGGATAGCGTATTGGGATATGCGACACCGTAAAGCGCATGAAATCACGATTAAAATGCACCACTAAACTTCTACGATAGGGCAATCAGAGACCCGATTAGATCATCTTATATTATGATTAATATAAGAATTCAGTGTAATTCTATCACATTTGTACAATTTACGTCGCTCGTATCTCAGATAGCGTATTGGGATAAGCGGTACCACAAAGGGCATGAAATGACGAGTAAAACGCACTATTGAACTTCTATGATAGGACAATCAGAGACCCGAATTGATCGTAATATATTATGGTTAATATAAGAATTCTGCGTAATTCTATCACATTTGTTCAATTTACGTCGCCCCTATTTCAAATAGTGTATTGTGCTAGGTGGCATCTTAAAGCGCATGAAATGTCGAGTAAAATGCACTACTAAACTTCTATGATAGGGCAATCAGAGACCCGATTAGATCATTTTATAATATTGTTAATATAAGAATTCAACGTAATTTTATCACATTTGTTCATTTTATATGGCTCCTATTTCAGATAGCGTATTGGGCTAGGCAGCACCGTAAAGCGCATGAAATGTCGAGTAAAATGCACTATTAAACTTCTACGATAGGGCAATCAGAGACCCGAATAGATCGTATTATATTATGGTTGATATAAGAATTCTGCGTAAATCCATCACATTTGCTCAATTTACGTTGCAGCTATTTCAGATAGCGTATTGTGCTAGGTGGCATCTTAAAGCGCATAAAATGTCGAGTAAAATGCACTATTAAACTTCTATGATAGGGCAATCAGGGACCCGATTAGATCATTTAATAATATTGTTAATATAAGAATTCAACGTAATTTCATCACATTTGTTCAATTCATTTCGCTCCTATTTCAGATAGCGTATTGGGCTAGGCAGCACCTTAAAGCGCATGAAATGACGAGTAAAATGCACTATTAAACTTCTATGATAGGGGTATCGGAGAACCGAATAGATCGTATTATATTATGGTTAATATAAGAATTCTGCGTAATTCTATCACGTTTGTTCAATTTACGTCGTTCCTATTTCAGATAGCGTATTGGGCTAGGTGGGATCTTAAAGCGCATGGAATGCCGAGTAAAATACACTACTAAGCTTCTAGGATAGGGCAATCAGAGACCCGATTAGATCATCGTGTATTATGGTTAATTTAAGAATTCGTCGTAACTCGATCACATTTGTTCAATTTACGTCGCTTCTATTTCACATAGCGTATTGGGCTAGGCGGTATCTTAAAGCGCATGAAATGTCCAGTAATATGCTCTGTTAAGCTTCTCGGATTCGCCCATCAGAGACCCAATTAAATCCTTTGGTATTAATGTTAATAAGAGGATTCAGGGTAATTGTATCACATTTGTCCAATTTACGTAGCTCCAATTTCAGATAGCGTATTGGGCTAGGAGGCACCTTAAAGCGCACGAAATGACGAGTAAAATGCACAATTAAACTTCTATGACAGGGCAATCAGAGACTCGATTATATAATCTTATATTATCATTAATATAAGAATGCAGCGTAATTCCATCACATTTGTTCAATTTACGTCTCTCCAATTTCAAATAGTGTATTGGTCTCAGCGGCACCTTAAAGCGCATGAAATGTCGAGTAAAATGCCCTACTACACTTCTCGGATAGGGCAATCAGAGACCCGATTAGGTCATCTTATATTATGGTTAATAAAAGAATTCAGCGAAATTCTATCACATTTGCTCAATTTACGCCGCTCCTATTTCAGATAGCGTATTGGGCTAGCCGGCACCTTAAAGCGCATGAAATGACGAGTAACATGCACTGTTAAACTTCTATGATAGGGCAGTCAGAGACCCGTTTACATCATTTTATATTATTGTTAATAAAAGAATTGAACGGAATTTTATCACACTTGTTCAATTTACGTCGCCCCTACTTCAGATAGCGTATTGGGCTTGGTGGCATCTTAAAGTGCATGAAATGTGGAGTCAAATGAACTTTTAAACTTCTAGGATAGGGCAAACAGAGACCCGATTAGATCATCGTATATTATGGCTAATTTAACAATTCGTCGTAACTCTATCACATTTGTTTAATTTACGTAGCTCCAATTTCAGATAGCGTATTGGGATAGAGGGCACCTTAAAGCGCATGAAATGACGAGTAAAATGCACTACTATACTTCTTTGATGGCGCTATCAGAGACCCGATTAGATCATTTTATATTATTGTTAGTATAAGAATTCAGCGTAATTTTATCACATTTGTTCAATTTACGTCGCTCCTATTTCAGATAGCGTATTGGGCGAGGCGGCATCTTAAAGCGCATGAAATGTCGAGTAAAATGCACTACTAAACTTCTATGATAGGGCAATCAGAGACCCGATTAGATCATTCTATATTATGGTTAAAATAAGAATTCAGCGAAATTCTATCACATTTGTTCAATTTACGTCCCTCCTATTTCAGATAGCGTATTGGGCTAAGCGGCACCTTAAGGCGCATGAAATGGCGAGCAAAATGCACTATTAAACTTCTAAGATAGGGCAATCAGAGACCCGGTTAGATCATTCTATAATATGGTTAAAATAAGAATTCAGCGAAATTCTATCACATTTGTTCAATTTACGTAGCTCCAATTTCAGATAGCGTATTGGGCTAGACGGCATCTTAAAGCGCATGAAATGTCGAGTAAAATGCACTGCTAACCTTCTATGATATGGTAATCAGAGACCCGATTAGATCGTTTTATATTATGGTTAATATAAGAATGCGGCGTAATTTTATCACATTTGTTCAATTTACGTCACCCCTATTTCAGATAGCGTATTGGGCTAGGTGGGATCTTAAAGCGCATGAAATGTCGGGTAAAATGCACTATTAAACTTCTATGATAGGGCAATCAGATACCCGATTAGATCATGTTATATTATGGTTAATATAAGAATTCTGCGTAACTCTGTCACATTTGATCAATTTCCGTAGATCCAATTTCAGATTGCGGATTGGGCTAGACGGCAGCTTAAAGCGCATGAAATGTCGAGTCAAATGCACTACTAAACTTCTATGATAGGGCAATCAGAATCCCGATTAGATCATCTTATATTATTGTTAATTTAAGAATTCGTCGTAACTCTATCACACTTGTCATATTCACGTCGCTCCTACACCAGATATCGTATTGAGATTGGCGGCATCTTAAAGCGCATGAAATGGCGAGTAAAATGCCCTACTATACTACTCGGATAGGGCAATCAGAGACCCGATTAGGTCATGTTATATTATGGTTAATATAAGGATTCAATGAAATTCTATCACATTTGTTCAATTTACGTCGCTTCTATTTCAGATAGCGTATAGGGCTAAGCGGAATCTTAAAGCGCATGGAATGTCGAGTAAAATGCACTGCTAAACTTCTAGGATAGGGCAATCAGAGACCCGATTAGATCATCTTATATTATAGTTAATTTAAGAATTCGTCGTAACTCTATCACATTTGTTCAATTCACGTAGCTCCAATTTCGGATAGCGTATTGGGATATGCGACACCGTAAAGCGCATGAAATCACGATGAAAATGCACCACTAAACTTCTACGATAGGGCAATCAGAGACCCGATTAGATCATCTTATATTATGATTAATATAAGAATTCAGTGTAATTCTATCACATTTGTACAATTTACGTCGCTCGTATCTCAGATAGCGTATTGGGATAAGCGGTACCACAAAGGGCATGAAATGACGAGTAAAACGCACTATTGAACTTCTATGATAGGACAATCAGAGACCCGAATTGATCGTAATATATTATGGTTAATATAAGAATTCTGCGTAATTCTATCACATTTGTTCAATTTACGTCGCCCCTATTTCAAATAGTGTATTGTGCTAGGTGGCATCTTAAAGCGCATGAAATGTCGAGTAAAATGCACTACTAAACTTCTATGATAGGGCAATCAGAGACCCGATTAGATCATTTTATAATATTGTTAATATAAGAATTCAACGTAATTTTATCACATTTGTTCATTTTATATGGCACCTATTTCAGATAGCGTATTGGGCTAGGCAGCACCGTAAAGCGCATGAAATGTCGAGTAAAATGCACTATTAAACTTCTACGATAGGGCAATCAGAGACCCGAATAGATCGTATTATATTATGGTTGATATAAGAATTCTGCGTAAATCCATCACATTTGCTCAATTTACGTTGCAGCTATTTCAGATAGCGTATTGTGCTAGGTGGCATTTTAAAGCGCATAAAATGTCGAGTAAAATGCACTATTAAACTTCTATGATAGGGCAATCAGGGACCCGATTAGATCATTTAATAATATTGTTAATATAAGAATTCAACGTAATTTCATCACATTTGTTCAATTCATTTCGCTCCTATTTCAGATAGCGTATTGGGCTGGGCAGCACCTTAAAGCGCATGAAATGACGAGTAAAATGCACTATTAAACTTCTATGATAGGGGTATCGGAGAACCGAATAGATCGTATTATATTATGGTTAATATAAGAATTCTGCGTAATTCTATCACGTTTGTTCAATTTACGTCGTTCCTATTTCAGATAGCGTATTGGGCTAGGTGGGATCTTAAAGCGCATGGAATGCCGAGTAAAATACACTACTAAGCTTCTAGGATAGGGCAATCAGAGACCCGATTAGATCATCGTGTATTATGGTTAATTTAAGAATTCGTCGTAACTCGATCACATTTGTTCAATTTACGTCGCTTCTATTTCACATAGCGTATTGGGCTAGGCGGTATCTTAAAGCGCATGAAATGTCCAGTAATATGCTCTGTTAAGCTTCTCGGATTCGCCCATCAGAGACCCAATTAAATCCTTTGGTATTAATGTTAATAAGAGGATTCAGGGTAATTGTATCACATTTGTCCAATTTACGTAGCTCCAATTACAGATAGCGTATTGGGCTAGGAGGCACCTTAAAGCGCACGAAATGACGAGTAAAATGCACAATTAAACTTCTATGACAGGGCAATCAGAGACTCGATTATATAATCTTATATTATCATTAATATAAGAATGCAGCGTAATTCCATCACATTTGTTCAATTTACGTCTCTCCAATTTCAAATAGTGTATTGGTCTCAGCGGCACCTTAAAGCGCATGAAATGTCGAGTAAAATGCCCTACTACACTTCTCGGATAGGGCAATCAGAGACCCGATTAGGTCATCTTATATTATGGTTAATAAAAGAATTCAGCGAAATTCTATCACATTTGCTCAATTTACGCCGCTCCTATTTCAGATAGCGTATTGGGCTAGCCGGCACCTTAAAGCGCATGAAATGACGAGTAACATGCACTGTTAAACTTCTATGATAGGGCAGTCAGAGACCCGTTTACATCATTTTATATTATTGTTAATAAAAGAATTGAACGGAATTTTATCACACTTGTTCAATTTACGTCGCCCCTACTTCAGATAGCGTATTGGGCTTGGTGGCATCTTAAAGCGCATGAAATGTGGAGTCAAATGAACTTTTAAACTTCTAGGATAGGGCAAACAGAGACCCGATTAGATCATCGTATATTATGGCTAATTTAACAATTCGTCGTAACTCTATCACATTTGTTTAATTTACGTAGCTCCAATTTCAGATAGCGTATTGGGATAGAGGGCACCTTAAAGCACATGAAATGACGAGTAAAATGCACTACTATACTTCTTTGATGGCGCTATCAGAGACCCGATTAGATCATTTTATATTATTGTTAGTATAAGAATTCAGCGTAATTTTATCACATTTGTTCAATTAATGTCGCTCCTATTTCAGATACCGTATTGGGCTATGTGGCATCTTAAAGCTCATGAAATGTTGAGTAAAATGCACTATTAAACTTCTAGGGTAGGGCAAACAGAGACCCAAATAGATCATATTATATTATGGTTAATAAAATTATTCTGCGTAATTCTATCACATTTTTTCAATTTATGTCGCTCCTATTTCAGATAGCGTATTGGTCTAAGCGGCACCCTAAAGCGCATGAAATGTCCAGTAAAATTCACTACTAACCTCCTATGATAGGGCAATCAGATACCCGATTAGATCATGTTATATTATGGTTAATATAAGAATTCTGCGTAACTCTGTCACATTTGTTCAATTTCCGCAGCTCCAATTTCAGATTGCGGATTGGGCTAGACGGCACCTTAAAGCGCATGAAATGTCGAGTCAAATGCACTACTAATCTTCTTTGATAGGGCAATCAGAGACCCGATTAGATCATTTATATTATGGTTAATATAAGAATTCAGTGTAATTCTATCACATTTGTTCTATTTACGACGCTCCTATTTCAGATAGCGTGTTGGGCTAAACGGCTCCTTAAAGCGTATGAAATGGCGAGAATAATGCACTATTAAACTACTCTGATAGGGAAATCAGAGACCCCATTAGATCATTTTATATTATGATTAATATAAGGATGCAACGTAATTCTATCACATATGTTCAATTTACGTCGCTCCTATTTCAGATAGCGTATTTTACTAGGGGGCATCTTAAGGCGCGTGGAACGACAAGTAAAATCCACTACTAACCTTCTATGATAGGGGAATCAGAGACCCGATTAGATCATTTCATATTACGGTTAATAAAATTATTCTGCGTAATTCTATCACATTTTTTCAATTTATGTCGCTCCTATTTCAGATAGCGTATTGGGCTAGGCAGCACCTTAAAGCGCATGAAACGACGAGTAAAATGCACTATTAAACTTCTATGATAGGGCAATCAGAGACCCGATTAGATCATTTTATATTATTGTTAATATAAGAATGCAACGTAATTTTATCACATTTGTTCAATTTACGTCGCCCCTATTTCAGATAGCGTATTGGACTAGGTGGCATCTTAAAGCGCATGAAATGTCGAATGAAATGCACTGTTAAGCTTCTAGGGTAGCGTAAACAGAGACCCGATTAGGTCATCTTATATTATGGTTAATTTAAGAATTCAGCGAAACTCTATCACACTTGTTCAATTTACGTCGCTCCTATTTCAGAGAGCGTATTGGGCTAAGAGGCACCTTGAAGCGCATGAAATGACGAATCAAATGCACTATTAAGCTTCTGTGGTAGGACAATCAGGGTCGCGATTAGATCATTTTAATTTATGGTTAAGATAAATATACTGCGTAATTCTATCACATATGTTCAATTTACGTCGCTCCTATTTCATATAGCGTTTGGGCTAGGCGGCATCTTAAAGCGCATGAAATGTCCAGTAAAATGCTCTGTTAATCTTCTCGGATTCGACCATCAGAGACCCAATTAAATCATTTTGTATTAATGTTAATAAGAGAATTCAGGGTAATTGTATCACATTTGTCCAATTTACGTAGCTCCAATTTCAGATAGCGTAATGGGCTAAGAGGCACCTTAAAGCGCACGAAATGACGAGTAAAATGCACAATTAAACTTCTATGACAGGGCAATCAGAGACTCGATTATATAATCTTATATTATGATTAATGTAAGAATGCAGCGTAACTCCATCACATTTGTTCAATTTACGTCTCTCCAATTTCAGATAGTGTATTGGTCTAAGCGGCACCTTAAAGCGCATGATATTTCGAGTAAAATGCCCTACTACACTTCTCGGATAGGGCAATCACAGACCCGATTAGGTCATCTTATATGATGATTAATATAAGAATTCAACGTAATTCTATCACATTTGTTCAAGTGACGTCGCTCCTATTTCAGATAGTATATTGGGCTAGGCGGCATCTTAAAGCGCGTGGAATGACGAGTAAAATGCACTACTAACCTTCTATGATAGGGCAATCAGAGAACCGATTAGATCATCTTATATTATGATTAATATACGAATTCTGCGTAATTCTATCACATTTGTTCAATTTACGTCGCTCCTATTTCAGATAGCGTATTGGGCTAGGCGGCACCTTAAAGCGCATGAAATGGCGAGTAAAATGCACTATTAAACTTCTATGATAGAGCAATCAGAGACCCGATTAGATCATCTTATATTATGATTAATATAAGAATTCAGTGTAATTCTATCACATTTGTTCCATTTACGACGCTCCTATTTCAGATAGCGTTTTGGGGTAAACGGCACCTTGAAGAGCATGAAATGGCGAGTAAAATGCACTATTAACCTTCTATGATAGAGCAATCAGAGACCCGATTAGGTCATCTTGTATTATGATTAATATAAATAATTCAGCGTAATTCTATCACATTTGCTCAATTTACGCCGCTCCTATTTCAGATAGCGTATTGGGCTAGCCGGCACCTTAAAGCGCATGAAATGACGAGCAAATGCACTATGAAACTTCTATGGTAGGGCAATCAGAGACCCGAATAGATCGTATTATAATATGGTTAATATAAGAATGCTGCGTAATTCTATCACGTTTGTTCAATCTACGTAGCTCCAATTTCAGAAAGCGTATTGGGCTAGACAGCATCTTAAAGCGCATGGAATGTCGAGTAAAATGCACTACTAAACTTCTCGGATAGTGCAATTAGAGACCCTATTAGGTCATCTTATATTATGATTAATATAAGAATTCAGCAAAATTCTATCACATTTGTTCAATTTACGTCGCTCCTGTTTCAGATAGCGTATTGGGCTAAGCGGCACCTTAAAGCGCATGAATTGTCGAGTAAAATGCACTGTTAAACTTCTATGATAGGGCAATCAGAGACCCGATTACATCATTTTATATTATTGTTAATAAAAGAATTGAACGTAATTTTATCACATTTACTCAATTTACGTCGCCCCTACTTCAGATAGCGTATTGGGCTAGGTGGCATCTTAAAGCGCATGAAATGTCGAGTAAAATGCACTTTTAAACTTCTAGGGTAGGGCAAACAGAGACCAGATTAGATCATTTTATATTATGGTTCTTTTAAGAATTCAGCGAAATCCTATCACATTTGTTCAATTTACGTCGCTCCTAGTTCAGATAGTGTATTGGTCTAAGCGGCACCTTAAAGCGCATGAAATGTCGAGTAAAATGCCCTACTACACTTCTCGGATAGGGCAATCAGAGACCCGATTAGGTCATCTTATGTTATGATTAATATAAGAATTCAACGTAATTCTATCACATTTGTTCAAGTGACGTCGCACCTATTTCAGATAGTATATTGGGCTAGGCGGCATCCTAAAGCGCGTGGAATGACGAGTAAAATGCACTACTAACCTTCTATGATAGGGCAATCAGAGACCCGATTAGATCATCTTATATTATGATTAATATACGAATTCTGCGTAATTCTATCACATTTGTTCAATTTACGTCGCTCCTATTTCAGATAGCGTATTGGGCTAGGCGGCACCTTAAAGCGCATGAAATGACGATTAAAATGCTCTACTAGACTTCTCAGATAGGGCAAACAGAGACCCGATTAGGTCATCTTATGTTATGGTTAATATAAGAATTCAGCGAAACTCTATCACATTTGTTCAATTTATGTCGCTCCTATCTCAGATAGCGTATTGGGCTAGGTGGCATCTTAAAGCGCATGAAAACACGAGTAAAATGCACTATTAAACTTCTATGATGGGGCAATCGGAGAACCGAATAGATCGTATTATATTATGGTTAATATAAGAATTCTGCGTAATTCTATCACGTTTGTTCAATTTACGTATCTCCAATTTTAGATAGCGTATTGGGCTAGGCGGCATCTTAAAGCGCATGAAACGGCGATTAAAATGCACAACTAAACTTCTCGGATAGGGCAATCAGAGACCCGATTAGGTCATATTATATTATGATTAATATAAGAATTTAGCGTAGTTCTATCACATTTGTTCAATTTACGTCGCTCCTATTTCTGATAGCGTATTGGGCTACGCGGCATCTTAGAAGCGCGTGGAATGACGAGTAAAATGCACTACTAACCTTCTATGATAGGGCAATCAGAGACCCGATTAGATCATTTTATATTATGGTTAATATAAGAATTCAGAGAAATTCTGTCACATTTGTTCAATTTACGTCTCTCCAATTTCAGATAGCGTATTCGGTTAGGTGGCATCTTAAAGCGCATGAGATGTCGAGTAAAATGCACTACTAACCTTCTATGATAGGACAATCAGAGACCCGATTAGATCATTTTATATTATTGTTAATATATGAATTCTGCGTAATTCTATCACATTTGTTCAATTTACGACGCTCCTATTTCAGATAGTATATTGGGCTAAGCGGCGCCTTATAGCGCGTGGAATGACGAGTAAACTGCCCTACTAACCTTCCATGATAGGGCAATCAGAGACCCAAATCGATCATATTATATTATGGTTAATATAAGAATTTTGCGTAATTCTATCACGTTTGTTCAATTTACGTCGCTCCTGCTTCAGACAGCGTATTGGGCGAGGCGGCATCTTAAAGCGCATGAAATGTCGAGTAAAACGCACTACTAAACTTCTCTGATAGGGCAATCAGAGACCCGATTAGATATTTTTAAATTATGGTTATGTTAAGAATTCTGCGTAATTCTATCACATTTGTTCAATTTACGACGCTCCTATTTCAGATAGCGTATTGGGATAGGCGGCATCTTAATGCGCATGGACTGGCGAGTACAATGCACTATTAAACTTCCATGACAGGGCAATCAGAGACCCGATTAGATCATTCTATATTATGGTTAATATAAGAATTCTGCGTAATTCTATCACATTTGTTCAATTTATGTCGCTCCTATTTCTGATAGCGTATTGGGCTAGGCGGCACTTTAAAGCGCATGAAATGACGAGTAACATGCACTATTAAACTTCTATGATAGGGCAATCAGAGACCCGAGGAGATCGTATTATATTATGATTAATATAAGAATACTGCGTAATTCTATCACATTTTCAATTGAGGTAGCTCCAATTTCAGATAGCGTATTGGGCTAGGCGGCACCTTAAAGCGCATGAAATGATGAGTGAAATGCACTATTAAACTTCTATGATCGGGCAATCAGAGACACGAATTGATCGTATGATATTACGGTTGATATAAGAATTCCCCGTAATTCTATCACATATGTTCAATTCACGTCGCCCCTATTTCAGATAGCGTATTGGTCTAGGTGGCATCTTAAAGCGCATGAAATGTCGAGTAAAATGCACTATTAAACTTCTAGGGTAGGGCAAACAGAGACCCGAACAGACCATATTATATTATGGTTAATATAAGAATTCTGCGTAATTCTATCACGTTTGTTCAATTTACGTAGCTCCAAATTCAGATAGCGTATTTGGCTGTGCGGCATCTTAAAGCACGTGAAATGTCGAGAAAATGCTCTGCTAAACTTCTCGGATAGGGCAATCGGAGACCCGATTAGGTCATCTTATATTATGATTAATATAAGAATTCAGAGTAATTCTATCACATTTGTTCAATTTTCGACGCTCCTATTCTAGATAGCGTATTGGACTAAACGGCACCGTAAAGCGCATGAAATGGCGAGTAAAATGCAGTATTAAACTTCTATGATAGGGCAACCAGAGACCCGATTAGATCATTTCATATTATAGTTAATATAAGAATCCAGCGTAATTCTATCACATTTGTTCAATTTACGTCGCTCCAACTTCAGATAGCGTATCGGGATAAACGGCACCTTAAAGCGCATGAAATGCCGAGCTAAATGAACAATTAAACTTCTATGATAGGGCAATCAGAGACCCGATTAGATCATTTTATATTACGGTTAATATAAGAAGGCAGCGTAATTCTATCACATTTGTTCAATTTACGTGGCTCCTATTTCAGATAGCGTCTTGGGCTAAGCGGCACCTCAAAGCGCATGAAATGGCGAGTAAAATGCACTATTATACTTCTAGGGTAAGGCAAACAGAGACCCGATTAGATCATTTTATATTACGGTTAATATAAGAATTCAGCTTAATTCTATCACATTTGTTCAATTTAAGTCGCTCCTATGTCAGATAGCGTATTGGCCTAAGCGGCATCTCAAAGCGCATGAAATGGCGAGTAAAATGCACTATTAAACTTCTAGGGTTGGGCGAACAGAGAGCCGATTAGATCATTTTATATTGCGGTTAATTTAAGAATTCAGCGAAATTCTATCACATTCCTTCAACTTACGTCGCTTCTATTTCAGATAGCGTATTGGTCTAAGCGGCACCTCAAAGCGCATGAAATGGCGAGTAAAATGCACTATCAAACTTCTAGGGTAGGGCAAACAGAGACCCGATTAGATCATTTTATATTATGGTTAATTTAAGAATTCAGCGAAATTCTATCACATTTGTTCAATTTACGTTGCTCCTATTTCAGATAGCGTATTGGGCTAACAGGCATCTCAAAGCGCATGAAATGGCGAGTAAAATGCACTATCGAACTTCTAGGGTAAGGCAAACAGAGACCCGATGAGATCATTTTATATTACGGTTAATATAAGAATGCAGCGTAATTCTATCATATTTGTTCAATTTACGTCGGTCCCATTTCAGATAGCGTATTGGGCTAAGCGGCATCTCAAAGCGCATGAAATGGCGAGTAAAATGCACTATTAAACTTCTAGGGTAAGGCAAACAGAGACCAGATTAGATCATTTTATATTACGGTTAACATAAGAATTCAGCGTAATTCTATCACATTTGTTCAATTGACGTCGCTCCTAATTCAGATCGCCTACTGGGCTATGCGGCATCGTAAAGCGTGTGGAATGTCGAGTGAAATGCAGTATTAAACTTCTAGGGTGGGGCGAACAGAGACCCGATTAGATCATTTTATATTTTGGTTAATATAAGAATTCAGCGAAATTCTATCACATTTGTTCAATTTACGTCGCTCGTGTTTCAGATAGCGTATTGGGCTAAGCGGGTTCTCAAAGCGCATGAAATGACGAGTGAAATGCACTATTAAACTTCTAGGGAAAGGCAAACAGGGACCTGATTAGATCATTTTATATTAGGGTTAATTTAAGAATTCAGCGAAATTCTATCACATTTTTTCAATTTACATCGCTCCTATTTCAGATAGCGTATTGGGCCAAGCGGCATCACAAAGCGCATGAAATGGCGAGTAAAATGCACTATTAAACTTCAACGGTAGGGCAAACAGAGACCCGATTAGATCATTTTATGTTATGGTTAATTTAAGAATTCAGCGAAATTCTATCACATTTGTTCAATTTACGTCGCTCCTATTTCAGATAGCGTATTGGGCTAAGTGGCTTCTCAAAGCGCATGAAATGGCGAGTAAATTGCACTATTAAACTTCTAGGGTAGGGCAAACAGAGACCCGATTACATCATTATATATTTTGTTTAATATAAGAAATCAGCGAAATTCTATCACATTTGTTCAATTTACGCCGCTCCTATTTCAGATAGCGTATTGGGGTAAGCGGCATCTCAAAGCGCAAGAAATGGCGCGTAAAATGCACTATTAAACTTCTAGGGTGGGGCAAACAGAGACCCGATTAGATCATTTTAAATTACGGTTAATATAAGAATACGGCGTAATTCTATCACATTTGTTCAATTTACGTCGCTCCTATTTCAGATAGCGTATCGGTCTAAGCGGCATCTCAAAGCTCATGAAATGACGAGTAAAATGCACTATTAAACTTCTAGGTTAGGGCGAACAGAGAGCCGATTAGATCATTTTACTTTATGGATAATATAAGAGTTCAGCGAAATTCTATCACATTTGTTCAATTTACGTCGCTCCTATTTCAGATAGCGTCTTGGGCTAAGCGGCACCTCAAAGCGCATGAAATGGCGAGTAAAATGCACTATTATACTTCTAGGGTAAGGCAAACAGAGACCCGATTAGATCATTTTATATTACGGTTAATATAAGAATTCAGCTTAATTCTATCACATTTGTTCAATTTAAGTCGCTCCTATGTCAGATATCGTATTGGCCTAAGCGGCATCTCAAAGCGCATGAAATGGCGAGTAAAATGCACTATTAAACTTCTAGGGTTGGGCGAACAGAGAGCCGATTAGATCATTTTATATTGCGGTAAATTTAAGAATTCAGCGAAATTCTATCACATTCCTTCAACTTACGTCGCTTCTATTTCAGATAGCGTATTGGTCTAAGCGGCACTTCAAAGCGCATGAAATGGCGAGTACAATTCACTATCAAACTTCTAGGGTAGGGCAAACAGAGACCCGATTAGATCATTTTATATTATGGTTAATTTAAGAATTCAGCGAAATTCTATCACATTTGTTCAATTTACGTTGCTCCTATTTCAGATAGCGTATTGGGCTAACAGGCATCTCAAAGCGCATGAAATGGCGAGTAAAATGCACTATCGAACTTCTAGGGTAAGGCAAACAGAGACCCGATGAGATCATTTTATATTACGGTTAATATAAGAATGCAGCGTAATTCTATCATATTTGTTCAATTTACGTCGGTCCCATTTCAGATAGCGTATTGGGCTAAGCGGCAACTCAAAGCGCATGAAATGGCGAGTAAAATGCACTATTAAACTTCTAGGGTAAGGCAAACAGAGACCAGATTAGATCATTTTATATTACGGTTAACATAAGAATTCAGCGTAATTCTATCACATTTGTTCAATTGACGTCGCTCCTATTTCAGATCGCGTACTGGGCTAGGCGGCATCGTAAAGCGTGTGGAATGTCGAGTGAAATGCAGTATTAAACTTCTAGGGTGGGGCGAACAGAGACCCGATTAGATCATTTTATATTTTGGTTAATATAAGAATTCAGCGAAATTCTATCACATTTGTTCAATTTACGTCGCTCGTGTTTCAGATAGCGTATTGGGCTAAGCGGCATCTCAAAGCGCATGAAATGACGAGTGAAATGCACTATTAAACTTCTAGGGAAAGGCAAACAGGGACCTGATTAGATCATTTTATATTAGGGTTAATTTAAGAATTCAGCGAAATTCTATCACATTTTTTCAATTTACGTCGCTCCTATTTCAGATAGCGTATTGGGCCAAGCGGCATCACAAAGCGCATGAAATGGCGAGTAAAATGCACTATTAAACTTCAACGGTAGGGCAAACAGAGACCCGATTAGATCATTTTATGTTATGGTTAATTTAAGAATTCAGCGAAATTCTATCACATTTGTTCAATTTACGTCGCTCCTATTTCAGATAGCGTATTGGGCTAAGTGGCTTCTCAAAGCGCATGAAATGGCGAGTAAATTGCACCATTAAACTTCTAGGGCAGGGCAAACAGAGACCCGATTACATCATTATATATTTTGTTTAATATAAGAATTCAGCAAAATTCTATCACATTTGTTCAATTTACGCCGCTCCTATTTCAGATAGCGTATTGGGGTAAGCGGCATCTCAAAGCGCAAGAAATGGCGCGTAAAATGCACTATTAAACTTCTAGGGTGGGGCAAACAGAGACCCGATTAGATCATTTTAAATTACGGTTAATATAAGAATACGGCGTAATTCTATCACATTTGTTCAATTAACGCGCTCCTATTTCAGATAGCGTATCGGTCTAAGCGGCATCTCAAAGCTCATGAAATGCCGAGTAAAATGCACTATTAAACTTCTAGGTTAGGGCGAACAGAGAGCCGATTAGATCATTTTACTTTATGGATAATATAAGAGTTCAGCGAAATTCTATCACATTTGTTCAATTTACGCCGCTCCTATTTCAGATAGCGTATTGGGCTAAGCGACATCTCAAACCGCATGAAATGGCGAGTAAATTGCACTATTAAACTTCTTGGGAACGGCAAACAGAGACCCGATTAGATCATTTTATATTACGGATAATTTAAGAATTCAGCGAAATTCTATCACATTTGTTCAATTTACGTCGCTCCTATTTCAGATAGTATATTGGGCTAAGCGGCGCCTTATAGCGCGTGGAATGACGAGTAAACTGCCCTACTAACCTTCCATGATAGGGCAATCAGAGACCCAAATCGATCATATTATATTATGGTTAATATAAGAATTTTGCGTAATTCTATCACGTTTGTTCAATTTACGTCGCTCCTGCTTCAGACAGCGTATTGGGCGAGGCGGCATCTTAAAGCGCATGAAATGTCGAGTAAAACGCACTACTAAACTTCTCTGATAGGGCAATCAGAGACCCGATTAGATATTTTCAAATTATGGTTATGTTAAGAATTCTGCGTAATTCTATCACATTTGTTCAATTTACGACGCTCCTATTTCAGATAGCGTATTGGGATAGGCGGCATCTTAAAGCGCATGGACTGGCGAGTACAATGCACTATTAAACTTCCATGACAGGGCAATCAGAGACCCGATTAGATCATTCTATATTATGGTTAATATAAGAATTCTGCGTAATTCTATCACATTTGTTCAATTTATGTCGCTCCTATTTCTGATAGCGTATTGGGCTAGGCGGCACTTTAAAGCGCATGAAATGACGAGTAACATGCACTATTAAACTTCTATGATAGGGCAATCAGAGACCCGAGGAGATCGTATTTTATTATGATTAATATAAGAATACTGCGTAATTCTATCACATTTTCAATTGAGGTAGCTCCAATTTCAGATAGCGTATTGGGCTAGGCGGCACCTTAAAGCGCATGAAATGATGAGTGAAATGCACTATTAAACTTCTATGATCGGGCAATCAGAGACACGAATCGATCGTATGATATTACGGTTGATATAAGAATTCCCCGTAATTCTATCACATATGTTCAATTCACGTCGCCCCTATTTCAGATAGCGTATTGGTCTAGGTGGCATCTTAAAGCGCATGAAATGTCGAGTAAAATGCACTATTAAACTTCTAGGGTAGGGCAAACAGAGACCCGAACAGACCATATTATATTATGGTTAATATAAGAATTCTGCGTAATTCTATCACGTTTGTTCAATTTACGTAGCTCCAAATTCAGATAGCGTATTTGGCTGTGCGGCATCTTAAAGCACGTGAAATGTCGAGAAAATGCTCTGCTAAACTTCTCGGATAGGGCAATCGGAGACCCGATTAGGTCATCTTATATTATGATTAATATAAGAATTCAGCGAAGTTCTATCACATTTGTTCAATTTACGTCGTTCCTATTTCTGATAGCGTATTGGGCAAAGCGGAACCTGCAAGCGCATGAAATGACGAGCAAAATGCACTATTAAACTTCTATGATAGGGCAATCAGAGACCCGATTAGATCCTTTTATATTATTGTTAATATAAGAATTCAGCCTAATTTTATCACATTTGTTCAATTTACGTCGCCCCTATTTCAGAGAGCGTATTGGGCTAGGTGGCATCTTAATGCGCATGAAATGTTGAATAAAATGCGCTATTAAACTTCTAGGGTAGGGCAAACAGAGACCCGATTATGTCATCTTATATTATGGTTAATATAAGAATTCAGCGAAATTTTATCACGTTTGTTCAATTTACGTCGCCTCTATTTCAGATAGCGTATTGGGCTAGGTGGCATCTTAAAGCGCATGAAATGACGAGTAAAATGCACTACTAAACTTTTAGGATAGGGCAATCAGAGACCCGATTAGATCATCTTATATTATGATTAATATAAGAATTCAGAGTAATTCTATCACATTTGTTCAATTTTCGACGCTCCTATTCTAGATAGCGTATTGGACTAAACGGCACCGTAAAGCGCATGAAATGGCGAGTAAAATGCAGTATTAAACTTCTATGATAGGGCAACCAGAGACCCGATTAGATCATTTCATATTATAATTAATATAAGAATCCAGCGTAATTCTATCACATTTGTTCAATTTACGTCGCTCCAACTTCAGATAGCGTATCGGGATAAACGGCACCTTAAAGCGCATGAAATGCCGAGCTAAATGAACAATTAAACTTCTATGATAGGGCAATCAGAGACCCGATTAGATCATTTTATATTACGGTTAATATAAGAAGGCAGCGTAATTCTATCACATTTGTTCAATTTACGTGGCTCCTATTTCAGATAGCGTCTTGGGCTAAGCGGCACCTCAAAGCGCATGAAATGGCGAGTAAAATGCACTATTATACTTCTAGGGTAAGGCAAACAGAGACCCGATTAGATCATTTTATATTACGGTTAATATAAGAATTCAGCTTAATTCTATCACATTTGTTCAATTTAAGTCGCTCCTATGTCAGATAGCGTATTGGCCTAAGCGGCATCTCAAAGCGCATGAAATGGCGAGTAAAATGCACTATTAAACTTCTAGGGTTGGGCGAACAGAGAGCCGATTAGATCATTTTATATTGCGGTTAATTTAAGAATTCAGCGAAATTCTATCACATTCCTTCAACTTACGCCGCTTCTATTTCAGATAGCGTATTGGTCTAAGCGGCACCTCAAAGCGCATGAAATGGCGAGTAAAATGCACTATCAAACTTCTAGGGTAGGGCAAACAGAGACCCGATTAGATCATTTTATATTATGGTTAATTTAAGAATTCAGCGAAATTCTATCACATTTGTTCAATTTACGTTGCTCCTATTTCAGATAGCGTATTGGGCTAACAGGCATCTCAAAGCGCATGAAATGGCGAGTAAAATGCACTATCGAACTTCTAGGGTAAGGCAAACAGAGACCCGATGAGATCATTTTATATTACGGTTAATATAAGAATGCAGCGTAATTCTATCATATTTGTTCAATTTACGTCGGTCCCATTTCAGATAGCGTATTGGGCTAAGCGGCATCTCAAAGCGCATGAAATGGCGAGTAAAATGCACTATTAAACTTCTAGGGTAAGGCAAACAGAGACCAGATTAGATCATTTTATATTACGGTTAACATAAGAATTCAGCGTAATTCTATCACATTTGTTCAATTGACGTCGCTCCTAATTCAGATCGCCTACTGGGCTATGCGGCATCGTAAAGCGTGTGGAATGTCGAGTGAAATGCAGTATTAAACTTCTAGGGTGGGGCGAACAGAGACCCGATTAGATCATTTTATATTTTGGTTAATATAAGAATTCAGCGAAATTCTATCACATTTGTTCAATTTACGTCGCTCGTGTTTCACATAGCGTATTGGGCTAAGCGGCATCTCAAAGCGCATGAAATGACGAGTGAAATGCACTATTAAACTTCTAGGGAAAGGCAAACAGGGACCTGATTAGATCATTTTATATTAGGGTTAATTTAAGAATTCAGCGAAATTCTATCACATTTTTTCAATTTACATCGCTCCTATTTCAGATAGCGTATTGGGCCAAGCGGCATCACAAAGCGCATGAAATGGCGAGTAAAATGCACTATTAAACTTCAACGGTAGGGCAAACAGAGACCCGATTAGATCATTTTATGTTATGGTTAATTTAAGAATTCAGCGAAATTCTATCACATTTGTTCAATTTACGTCGCTCCTATTTCAGATAGCGTATTGGGCTAAGTGGCTTCTCAAAGCGCATGAAATGGCGAGTAAATTGCACCATTAAACTTCTAGGGTAGGACAAACAGAGACCCGATTACATCATTATATATTTTGTTTAATATAAGAAATCAGCGAAATTCTATCACATTTGTTCAATTTACGCCGCTCCTATTTCAGATAGCGTATTGGGGTAAGCGGCATCTCAAAGCGCAAGAAATGGCGCGTAAAATGCACTATTAAACTTCTAGGGTGGGGCAAACAGAGACCCGATTAGATCATTTTAAATTACGGTTAATATAAGAATACGGCGTAATTCTATCACATTTGTTCAATTTACGTCGCTCCTATTTCAGATAGCGTATCGGTCTAAGCGGCATCTCAAAGCTCATGAAATGCCGAGTAAAATGCACTATTAAACTTCTAGGTTAGGGCGAACAGAGAGCCGATTAGATCATTTTACTTTATGGATAATATAAGAGTTCAGCGAAATTCTATCACATTTGTTCAATTTACGCCGCTCCTATTTCAGATAGCGTATTGGGCTAAGCGACATCTCAAACCGCATGAAATGGCGAGTAAATTGCACTATTAAACTTCTTGGGAACGGCAAACAGAGACCCGATTAGATCATTTTATATTACGGATAATTTAAGAATTCAGCGAAATTCTATCACATTTGTTCAATTTACGTCGCTCCTATATCAGATAGCGTATTGGGCTAAGCGGCATCTCAAACCGCATGAAATGGCGAGTAAATTGCACTATTAAACTTCTTGGGTACGGCAAACAGAGACCCGATTAGATCATTTTATATTACGGATAATTTAAGAATTCAGCGAAATTCTATCACATTTGTTCAATTTACGTCGCTCCTATTTCAGATAGCGTCTTGGGCTAAGCGGCACCTCAAAGCGCATGAAATGGCGAGTAAAATGCACTATTATACTTCTAGGGTAAGGCAAACAGAGACCCGATTAGATCATTTTATATTACGGTTAATATAAGAATTCAGCTTAATTCTATCACATTTGTTCAATTTAAGTCGCTCCTATGTCAGATAGCGTATTGGCCTAAGCGGCATCTCAAAGCGCATGAAATGGCGAGTAAAATGCACTATTAAACTTCTAGGGTTGGGCGAACAGAGAGCCGATTAGATCATTTTATATTGCGGTTAATTTAAGAATTCAGCGAAATTCTATCACATTCCTTCAACTTACGTCGCTTCTATTTCAGATAGCGTATTGGTCTAAGCGGCACCTCAAAGCGCATGAAATGGCGAGTAAAATGCACTATCAAACTTCTAGGGTAGGGCAAACAGAGACCCGATTAGATCATTTTATATTATGGTTAATTTAAGAATTCAGCGAAATTCTATCACATTTGTTCAATTTACGTCGCTCCTATTTCAGATAGCGTATTGGGCTAACAGGCATCTCAAAGCGCATGAAATGGCGAGTAAAATGCACTATCGAACTTCTAGGGTAAGGCAAACAGAGACCCGATGAGATCATTTTATATTACGGTTAATATAAGAATGCAGCGTAATTCTATCATATTTGTTCAATTGTCGTCGCTCCTATTTCAGATCGCGTACTGGGCTATGCGGCATCGTAAAGCGTGTGGAATGTCGAGTGAAATGCAGTATTAAACTTCTAGGGTGGGGCGAACAGAGACCCGATTAGATCATTTTATATTTTGGTTAATATAAGAATTCAGCGAAATTCTATCACATTTGTTCAATTTACGTCGCTCGTGTTTCAGATAGCGTATTGGGCTAAGCGGCATCTCAAAGCGCATGAAATGACGAGTGAAATGCACTATTAAACTTCTAGGGAAAGGCAAACAGGGACCTGATTAGATCATTTTATATTAGGGTTAATTTAAGAATTCAGCGAAATTCTATCACATTTTTTCAATTTACGTCGCTCCTATTTCAGATAGCGTATTGGGCCAAGCGGCATCACAAAGCGCATGAAATGGCGAGTAAAATGCACTATTAAACTTCAACGGTAGGGCAAACAGAGACCCGATTAGGTCATTTTATGTTATGGTTAATTTAAGAATTCAGCGAAATTCTATCACATTTGTTCAATTTACGTCGCTCCTATTTCAGATAGCGTATTGGGCTAAGTGGCTTCTCAAAGCGCATGAAATGGCGAGTAAATTGCACTATTAAACTTCTAGGGTAGGGCAAACAGAGACCCGATTACATCATTATATATTTTGTTTAATATAAGAATTCAGCGAAATTCTATCACATTTGTTCAATTTACGCCACTCCTATTTCAGATAGCGTATTGGGCTAAGCGGCATCTCAAAGCGCATGAAATGGCGAGTAAAATGTACTATTAAACTTCTAGGGTAGGGCGAACAGAGAGCTGATTAGATCATTTTACTTTATGGATAATATAAGAGTTCAGCGAAATTCTATCACATTTGTTCAATTTACGCCGCTCCTATTTCAGGTAGCGTATTGGGCTAAGCGACATCTCAAACCGCATGAAATGGCGAGTAAATTGCACTATTAAACTTCTTGGGTACGGCAAACAGAGACCCGATTAGATCATTTTATGTTATGGTTAATTTAAGAATTCAGCGAAATTCTATCACATTTGTTCAATTTACGTCGCTCCTATTTCAGATAGCGTATTGGGCTAAGTGGCTTCTCAAAGCGCATGAAATGGCGAGTAAATTGCACTATTAAACTTCTAGGGTAGGGCAAACAGAGACCCGATTACATCATTATATATTTTGTTTAATATAAGAATTCAGCGAAATTCTATCACATTTGTTCAATTTACGCCGCTCCTATTTCAGATAGCGTATTGGGCTAAGCGGCATCTCAAAGCGCATGAAATGGCGAGTAAAATGTACTATTAAACTTCTAGGGTAGGGCGAACAGAGAGCTGATTAGATCATTTTACTTTATGGATAATATAAGAGTTCAGCGAAATTCTATCACATTTGTTCAATTTACGCCGCTCCTATTTCAGATAGCGTATTGGGCTAAGCGACATCTCAAACCGCATGAAATGGCGAGTAAATTGCACTATTAAACTTCTTGGGTACGGCAAACAGAGACCCGATTAGATCATTTTATATTACGGATAATTTAAGAATTCACCGAAATTCTATCACATTTGTTCAATTTACGTCGCTCCTATTTCAGATAGCGTCTTGGGCTAAGCGGCACCTCAAAGCGCATGAAATGGCGAGTAAAATGCACTATTATACTTCTAGGGTAAGGCAAACAGAGACCCGATGAGATCATTTTATATTACGGTTAATATAAGAATGCAGCGTAATTCTATCATATTTGTTCAATTTACGTCGGTCCCATTTCAGATAGCGTATTGGGCTAAGCGGCATCTCAAAGCGCATGAAATGGCGAGTAAAATGCACTATTAAACTTCTAGGGTAAGGCAAACAGAGACCAGATTAGATCATTTTATATTACGGTTAACATAAGAATTCAGCGTAATTCTATCACATTTGTTCAATTGACGTCGCTCCTAATTCAGATCGCCTACTGGGCTATGCGGCATCGTAAAGCGTGTGGAATGTCGAGTGAAATGCAGTATTAAACTTCTAGGGTGGGGCGAACAGAGACCCGATTAGATCATTTTATATTTTGGTTAATATAAGAATTCAGCGAAATTCTATCACATTTGTTCAATTTACGTCGCTCGTGTTTCACATAGCGTATTGGGCTAAGCGGCATCTCAAAGCGCATGAAATGACGAGTGAAATGCACTATTAAACTTCTAGGGAAAGGCAAACAGGGACCTGATTAGATCATTTTATATTAGGGTTAATTTAAGAATTCAGCGAAATTCTATCACATTTTTTCAATTTACATCGCTCCTATTTCAGATAGCGTATTGGGCCAAGCGGCATCACAAAGCGCATGAAATGGCGAGTAAAATGCACTATTAAACTTCAACGGTAGGGCAAACAGAGACCCGATTAGATCATTTTATGTTATGGTTAATTTAAGAATTCAGCGAAATTCTATCACATTTGTTCAATTTACGTCGCTCCTATTTCAGATAGCGTATTGGGCTAAGTGGCTTCTCAAAGCGCATGAAATGGCGAGTAAATTGCACCATTAAACTTCTAGGGTAGGACAAACAGAGACCCGATTACATCATTATATATTTTGTTTAATATAAGAAATCAGCGAAATTCTATCACATTTGTTCAATTTACGCCGCTCCTATTTCAGATAGCGTATTGGGGTAAGCGGCATCTCAAAGCGCAAGAAATGGCGCGTAAAATGCACTATTAAACTTCTAGGGTGGGGCAAACGGAGACCCGATTAGATCATTTTAAATTACGGTTAATATAAGAATACGGCGTAATTCTATCACATTTGTTCAATTTACGTCGCTCCTATTTCAGATAGCGTATCGGTCTAAGCGGCATCTCAAAGCTCATGAAATGCCGAGTAAAATGCACTATTAAACTTCTAGGTTAGGGCGAACAGAGAGCCGATTAGATCATTTTACTTTATGGATAATATAAGAGTTCAGCGAAATTCTATCACATTTGTTCAATTTACGCCGCTCCTATTTCAGATAGCGTATTGGGCTAAGCGACATCTCAAACCGCATGAAATGGCGAGTAAATTGCACTATTAAACTTCTTGGGAACGGCAAACAGAGACCCGATTAGATCATTTTATATTACGGATAATTTAAGAATTCAGCGAAATTCTATCACATTTGTTCAATTTACGTCGCTCCTATATCAGATAGCGTATCGGGCTAAGCGGCATCTCAAACCGCATGAAATGGCGAGTAAATTGCACTATTAAACTTCTTGGGTACGGCAAACAGAGACCCGATTAGATCATTTTATATTACGGATAATTTAAGAATTCAGCGAAATTCTATCACATTTGTTCAATTTACGTCGCTCCTATTTCAGATAGCGTCTTGGGCTAAGCGGCACCTCAAAGCGCATGAAATGGCGAGTAAAATGCACTATTATACTTCTAGGGTAAGGCAAACAGAGACCCGATTAGATCATTTTATATTACGGTTAATATAAGAATTCAGCTTAATTCTATCACATTTGTTCAATTTAAGTCGCTCCTATGTCAGATAGCGTATTGGCCTAAGCGGCATCTCAAAGCGCATGAAATGGCGAGTAAAATGCACTATTAAACTTCTAGGGTTGGGCGAACAGAGAGCCGATTAGATCATTTTATATTGCGGTTAATTTAAGAATTCAGCGAAATTCTATCACATTCCTTCAACTTACGTCGCTTCTATTTCAGATAGCGTATTGGTCTAAGCGGCACTTCAAAGCGCATGAAATGGCGAGTAAAATGCACTATCAAACTTCTAGGGTAGGGCAAACAGAGACCCGATTAGATCATTTTATATTATGGTTAATTTAAGAATTCAGCGAAATTCTATCACATTTGTTCAATTTACGTTGCTCCTATTTCAGATAGCGTATTGGGCTAACAGGCATCTCAAAGCGCATGAAATGGCGAGTAAAATGCACTATCGAACTTCTAGGGTAAGGCAAACAGAGACCCGATGAGATCATTTTATATTACGGTTAATATAAGAATGCAGCGTAATTCTATCACATTTGTTCAATTGACGTCGCTCCTATTTCAGATCGCGTACTGGGCTATGCGGCATCGTAAAGCGTGTGGAATGTCGAGTGAAATGCAGTATTAAACTTCTAGGGTGGGGCGAACAGAGACCCGATTAGATCATTTTATATTTTGGTTAATATAAGAATTCAGCGAAATTCTATCACATTTGTTCAATTTACGTCGCTCGTGTTTCAGATAGCGTATTGGGCTAAGCGGCATCTCAAAGCGCATGAAATGACGAGTGAAATGCACTATTAAACTTCTAGGGAAAGGCAAACAGGGACCTGATTAGATCATTTTATATTAGGGTTAATTTAAGAATTCAGCGAAATTCTATCACATTTTTTCAATTTACGTCGCTCCTATTTCAGATAGCGTATTGGGCCAAGCGGCATCACAAAGCGCATGAAATGGCGAGTAAAATGCACTATTAAACTTCAACGGTAGGGCAAACAGAGACCCGATTAGGTCATTTTATGTTATGGTTAATTTAAGAATTCAGCGAAA